>OY998240.1:67273795-67479058 GCA_963922005.1 Cornus suecica | reverse complement strand
ACAACAAATTTGAATGAATGAACAGCCTCCAAAAACTCACGTCACAACTTATTAACTCAACAGACCTAACTCTGATGTATGGTCTGGTATATATAGGCAATGGCATAGGGAGGCCCTTTTCAGTCTGTTCACACTCAAAAACATGCAAAACCATAACTTTTCATATATATAAGTGTATATACATGTATATAGAGGTCTGGAGTTGCAGGCACGTCTTCCAATTAAGCCAGGGGTGAATCAGGAAATATCCACGAAAAATCACCAAAAAGTTGTCGCACTTACGCTTCAAGCGTAGGCGTCCTACGCTTCAAGCATAGGTCCCAAGCGTACCTCCAAGCGTATGTCAAAGCGTAGAAATGTGATTTTCAGCCACTTTTTGAAACTAGAAGCATAGGCAAAAGCGTAGGTATTTTGTGAAAATTCATTTTTCTTCGTAAATGCACCAAAACATCCATCTCGAACCCACGATACTTTTTGCTAAAGATGACAACTTATGAAAATGCCGTTTTTGCCCTCCGGAAGCCAATTTTGTCTCGGACTACCTCTTTGACTTTCCTCTTGGATAGAAAGAACATACTCTTCAATTAATTCACCGAAGTTAGCTCCATTTCTTCATTAAGCTCCTGAAACATGTCTTAACACGCAAACGCAATAAAAATACCAAATAATGAAATGAAGGAACGTAACAATAGTGAGTTAAGAGGTCAAAATGTCTAATATTTGACACCTATCAAAGCTACATGATTTTTGGCCTATGACTAAGTTACGCTTAATGAGTGGGATAATGATGACCGTAAGTTTATATCCTACAATGCTAAAGCCAAAGTAAATTTAAATTGTGGATTGAGTACAAATGAATTTAATTGTGTATCTACTTGTTCAATGGCTAAAGAAATGTGGGATAAGCTAGAAGTAACTTATGAAAGTATCTCTCAAGTACGAGAATCCAAAATTAACATACTCATGCATGAATATGAATTATTTGCCATGAAAGATGATGAAAATGTAAATTTGATGATGTCTCGTTTTACTAATATTTTGAATAGACTAAAGCATCTTGGTAGAATTATTCCGAGATCCGATGCGTCATGCAAAGTTCTTAGAAGTCTTCCGACCAAATGGGATGCAAAAGTAACGACAATCAAAGAAGCACATGATCTCAACACCATGAGTTTTGATGAGATATTCGGATATCTTCTCACTTGGGAAATCACTTTAAAATCTCGTGAAGAAGACACCAAGCCAAAAAAATGTGTAGTTTTGCAAGCCTCTACCAAAGTGAAGTCAATGAGCCGGTTGAAGAAGAGGTGGGTGAGGACATTGCATTGATCACCCAAAAATTCAAGAAATTCCTTCAAAGAAAGAAAGCCAACAGTGGAAGATTCATAAGGAGAATCGAACAAAGAGGCAAGCCTAGTAAAAGGGAATCCCCAACTTGTTTCAATTGTGGAAAGTCGGGACACTATAGGAGCGATTGTTTCAAGCTCAAAAAGGAGAATGAGAAAAGGCCAAACAAGATGGCTATGAATGCTACATGGGATGACTATGACTCATGTGATTCGGATGAGGAGGAGAATGGCAAGGAAATGGCAAATATTTGTCTCATGGCAAACGAAAAAGAGGTACATTTAAATTCACACGCATTAGATAAATCCAAATTGTCATATGATGAACTCATTTTCACTTATAATGAATTGCAAGATACATTTGAAGATTTACATGATGAATTTGAAAAATTAGCTAGCAAACATATTCTACTTAAGAAATCTAAATCTTCATGTAGTTCGACTAATTTCAACTTAGTCGATTCATGCAATGACAAAAGCATTGAGCTAAAAAAGGAAAATAATCATTTAAAAAGGACTATAGACGATCAAATAAATGTCTTAGCAAAATTTACAAAAGGAAAATAGAATCCAAGCATTATATTAGGAAGACAAATAAGATCATTTGATAAAAGTGGTATAGGGTATGATATTTTTGACAAAGATGCTCTTATTTTGAAAAAAAGAAAATCATTCAGTCCTACATTTACAAGACAATCATCTCACACATCTTCAAATGATTATAAACATATTACTTGCTACTATTGCAAAAGAAAGGGACATAAAGCAAATGCATGCTTTCATAGAAAGAAGAAAGTTATAACAAAAATGGTTTGGGTTCCAAAAGGAACTATTGCATGCTTTCATAGAAAGGAGAATGTAGTAACAAAAATAATTTTGGATTCCAAAAGGAACTATTGCATCTCTCTAACCTTAGTGGACCCAAAATAGATTGGGTACCAATGAAAGTTACTTAAATTTGTTTTGTAGGTATGCTAAAAATCCGCATCAAATGAAAAATGGTTTCTTGATAGCGGATGCTCAAGGCATATGACGGGAGACAAATCAAAGTTCATTTCTCTAAACCCTATGAAGGAGGAAAAGTAACTTTTGGAGACAACTCTAAAGGCAAAATTATAGGGATTGGCTCAATTGGTATATCCTCTTCTCTCTCTATAGATAATGTGTTTTTGGTTGATGGTTTGAAGTATAATCTATTTAGCATTAGTCAATTGTGTGACAAAGGTTATGATGTTATCCTTAGGTCAAATGCATGCATAATTGAGAAAGATTTGAAGAAATTGTTCAATTCTAAAAGAAATGAAATTTTGTATACTATGTTGTTATGTGAATTGCATGAACAAGATGTTAAATGTTTCGTCACATCTAGCGAAAATAGTTGGTTATGGCATAGACGCCTAGGACATGCTAGTATGGATCTCATTCATCGTTTATCCAAAAATGATTTAGTTAAAGGTCTCCCCAAGACTAAATTTTCAAAAGATAAAGTATCTAGCGCATGTCAAATAGGTAAGCAAGTAAAGTCATCTTCCAAGAGAAAGAAAAACATTATCACTTCTAGACCATTAGAGCTACTTCACATGGATCTTTTTGGTCCGGAAAGAACGACTAGCTTAGCCGGGAAACTCTACGTACTTGTTATAGTCGATGACTACTCTAGATTCACTTGGGTTCACTTTTTTGCTCATAAAAATGAAACTCACTCCATTCTTGATAAATTTTATAGAGTCATTCAAAATGAAAAAGATTTGAAAATCGAGAAAATTAGAAGTGATAGGGGTAGGGAATTTGAAAATCAAGACTTGGAGAATTTATGTGATGAAATTGGTATATCTCATGATCTCTCGGCTCCTAGAACCCCTTAACAAAATGGTGAAGTTGAAAGAAAGAATAGGTCTTTACAAGAAATGGCTAAAACCATGTTAAACGAACACAACCTTCCCCGAAGCCTTTGGGCAGAAACGGTAAATACCGCTTGCCATATAATTAATCGAGTCATTATTCGAATGAAATTGGGTAAAACACCTTATGAGTTATGGAATAGTCGAAAGCCCAATATCGGGTATTTCAAAGTGTTCAGTTGTAAATGTTTTGTGCTAAATGATAAAGATAACTTAGGAAAATTCGACTCCAAATCGGATGAAACAATTTTCCTATGGTACTCTTCAAGAAGTAGAGTCTTTCGAGTCTATAACAAGAGGACCCTAACCATGGTTGAGTCAATTCACATTATCTTTGATGAATCACCTCCACCACCATCACCTAGAGTTGACCTAGATGAAGATGAGGTTGTAGGGATTGAGGATAGTCTAAATACTCTCAATATCTCCAACTCATCAAGTAGCCAAAAGGAAAAGAGTGAAGTTGAGCATCAATCCAATGATGACTTGACAAACTCAATTCTTAAATCATGGAGGATTGTACACAATCATCCTCTTAATCAAGTCATAGGTAATCCATCAAAAGGGGTTATCACTAGATCTTAACTTAAAGTCAATCACATGGCATTTGTATCTCAAATTGAGCCCAAAAACTTTCATGAAGCTCAATGTGATGATTATTGGATCATTGCAATGCAAGAGGAACTAAATCAATTTGAACGTAATCAAGTTTGGTATTTAGTTCCTCAACCCGAAAATCATATTATAATTGGCACAAAATGGGTTTTTCGAAATAAAAATGATGAGAATGGAGTAATTATTCGAAATAAAGCAAGATTTATAGCTCAATGATATAATCAAGAGGAAGGCATTGACTACGATGAGACTTTTGCACCCGTAGCAAGATTAGAAGCAATTAGAATGATTCTTGCATTTGCCTCATATAGAAATTTCATTCTTTATCAAATGGATGTCAAAAGTGCTTTCTTAAATGGTGTCATAGAAGAAAAAAAATTTGTAAAGCAACCACACGGTTTTGAAAATGACCTTTTTTCAAATCATGTTTTCAAATTGACTAAGGCTCTTTATGGTTTAAAGCAAGCTCCTAGAGCTTGGTATGAGAGATTTAGTGGGTTTTTGATACAAAATGGTTTTACAAGAGGGAAAGTTGATAACACACTTTTTACAAAAACCATTAATAAAAATTTGTTAATTGTCCAAATATATGTTGACGACATTATATTCGGCTCAACAAACAATTCTTTGTGTAAAGAATTCGCTACAAGTATGCAAAATGAATTTGAAATGAGCATGATGGGTGATTTGAACTTTTTTTTAGGGTTGCAAATCATGCAAAGCTCGGATGGATTATTCATTAGCCAATCCAAGTACACTAAAGATTGGCTAAAGCGATTTGGTATGGAGGTTACCAAAGATGTCATAACTCCTATGAGTACCTCTATTAAGCTTGATAAAGATGCAAATGGTAAGTGTGTTGACATTACTAAATATAGAGGCATGATTGGTAGTTTGCTTTACTTAACCGCTAGTAGGCCGGATATAATGTTTAGTGTGTGCCTATGTGCTCGTTTTCAATCTTGTCCTAAAGAATCTCACTTACTTGCCGTGAAACGTATTTTTCGCTACCTAAATGGTACAATTAACTTAGGGCTTTGGTATCCACGTGGGAATTCACTTGATCTTATTAGCTATTCGGATACCGATTTTGCGGGATGTAGAATGGATCGAAAAAGCACAAGAGGCACATGTCACTTTATAGGACACTCTCTAGTATCTTGGTCAAGTAAAAATCAAAATTCCGTTGCATTGTCTACGGCCGAAGCTGAATACACAGTCAAAACTGTTGAACAAGTATATGCTATAAATAAAGAACACGAAAAATGCCAATTATTTTCTCCAAAAACTATAAAACAACATCGCGAAAGAGGATACAATTTTATCCATATTGGTCTTGTACAAGTTGCAGTTGATCCATTAACTATTTTAGGACAAAATGCATCGATTATTCTCTGTCTAAGAGATGTTAGGTTCCTCGACTATAATCAAAGCTTAATTAGTGTCATTGAAACCAGCCTATATAATGGTCCGGTCTACTTTGATTGCTTTCCTAATTTTAAGTTAAGCCTAAGTGACCCTCACATACTAAAAGCTTTAACATTAAACATCAAAACTTCAGGATATGCCATGTTTGCAATTGCCCAGCCTCTAAGCTTAATTTATAGAATTTACTACAAGACTATGAAAACCAATTTAAATGTTCATGCTCTAGTCAAAAGTCCTAAAGATCAAACTTTATTAATTCAAAGCAGTACTTCTAATGCAAATATTCGAATACCAAAAACGATTGCCTGGAAAGATGTTTCCCTCCCAAATGAATGGTTACTTGAAAATGAAAATCACCCAACCAAAATCGAAAATGATGTCTGAAACCTTGAACATGTACAACAATTCTTTGATGGAACTGTTAAGTTAACATTTGATAGATCTAGAGACAATTGCTCTTCCATTAGTTAAAGCTCTAAAATGTTCACCCCCTTACCAATTAGAGAAAATACTACTATCCATGATACAGAATTTGTAGAATCTCTAGTCCACCGATCCAGACGTGATCATAGATTAAAAGGAATTCAAAAGGATGAACAAGTATCTACTCCATGTTATGTCCCAAACATAGAAACTGAAGATTCAATCTCTAACCACTCTCCTACACAAAATGACTTTGAGACCGAAACTGTTAATCCACAACTATGTGTTTTAAGTAAATCATTTTCCTATGACCTTCTAAAGTTAGAAGTTGAAGCCAATTCCAAAGAAAATAAAGCAAGACGACAAATATATAAAACAAGTTACACGCATGAGGAGAGAACAAAAATTACAAAAAAAATGGCAAAAATTAATGATAACAAACCAGTTAGAAATTAGTTTCTTTGATTATCTTGATAATTACTACAAAACAATTAATGTTCTTACAAAACATAAATGGACAAAACATGATAAAACAATTGTTTCTTCTAGTCACCCTCCTTTAGAAAACCTAATTGTTAACCACCTGGGAACCGAAATCCCAGCCTCCCCTTTTAAGGTTTTTACCTCCGCAATCGATCCTAATACTAAAAAAATTATTGAACAAAACAATTTCACCAATCAATATTTAAGTACGCTAGGTTCTCAATTAGACAAAATAGAATTCAAACTTGACGCTTCCACCCCTGTGACTAAAACTATTGATTCCCCTCTAATCAAGCTTCCTACAAAACGTCAAGAACTACCTAAGAAACCAAGCACAAGTGACTCCTCTGCCCAAATTGATAAATTGTTAAAAGCCTTAGAATCACAACTAATCAAGGACGAAAAAACCCTCACAGTTCTCAATTTTGATTCTCATAACGATATTGATAACTCTGAAACCTTATCTGAAGAAGACACAGATAACGATATATGCAAGTTAGAAAATGCATTTGAGATCAATAGAATCACACATCGACCAATTAACCCTACCAGTATTACAAAAAATTGGTATACCCAACCCACTCCTGTCGATATTCAATATGAAGAAAGAATCTTCCAAAACCAATTTTCTGTATCATCTAGAAAAATTTATGAATGGAATATTGATGGACTCTCTGAACAAGAAATTTTAAACAAATTAAACCACCTTTCTATGACAGTCAATAGTTACCTTACACATCACAATATGCCTCAACCTGATATTGTAGAATTACTAGTCTCTGGATTTTCAGGCATGTTAAGAAATTGGTGGGATAAACATCTTACCCAAGAAGCAAGAGATAATATAACACATGCAGTCCAAAAAACAGAATATGGAACCCCTATTTTTATTGAAGAAATTGGCCTCGGACTCCCTGATGGAGTCAATACATTAATTTACACAATTATAGACCATTTCATTGGCAGACCAAGTGACATTACTTCTAGAATTCATGATCAACTTAGTAACCTTAGATGTCCTACATTAAGTGATTTTAGATGGTACAAAGATACTTTCTTGTCAAGAGTTATGCTACAAGAAGATAGTAATAAACCATTTTGGAAAGAAAAATTTATTAATGGATTGCCCAGCCTTTTCTCTCATAAAATACGCATAGAACTTAGTAACACAAGTGGTGTTATTGAATATGACAATCTAACCTATGGTAATATTATTAGTCTAATCCAGAAAGTAGGACTCAAAATGTGTATAGATATGAAAATTAATAATCAGCTTAGTAAAGATAAAAATAAGACTAAATATGAAATGGGCACATTCTGCCAACAATATGGATTACCCCCAATTGCACCATCTCGACAAACAAAGAATTCAAAACAAACAAAATCCTTCCCAAAACGATATACTCGTCCTTATAAAAGATATAATAAAAAATTTCAACATAATGAATTCTATGATAAACAAAAGTTTAAAAAGAACGAAAAATATACGAGGAAAACAAAACCTTTTGAGAAAAATAATAAAATTGATCTAACTAAAGTTACGTGTTATAAGTGTAGTAAGAAAGGTCATTACGTGAGAAATTGTCCTGTAAAAAATAAAATTAATCAGCTAGAAATCCTTGATGAAACTAAACAACAAATTTACACAATTCTTGAGTTAAAAAACACAAGTGACAGTGATACTGAAATTGAATCTAGTTCCTCTACTGAATCTTCTGCCTCTTGTCCCAGTTCACTTGATATTAGTTTTGGGTGCAAAGATAGTTGTTGTACAAAAACAGTCAATATGTTAAATCGACACCAACATAAAACCCTTAATGTTCTCATCAAGGCAAAAGAACAACAGCATCTTCTGCTAAACCTCATAAGTAAAGTTGAAGACCCAGATTTAAAAAAAAATTATCTTCAAAAGCTTACTAGATTACTCACCATAAACAAAGATACTCAGCCCCCTACCATAAACAAACCAAATTTTAGTCTTCACAAAACTCTTGAACGTTTTACTCCTAAAAAAGAAGTCATTATACAAGACCTCCAAGCAGAAGTCAAGATCATTAAACAAGAAACCAAAACCCTGAAAAATGAAAATCAAGATATAAAATCCCTCTTTCACACCCAACTCAAAGATCTAGTTAAAACTTCACACCAATTTTCAGTTTCTGATTCCTCATCCTCTGACAGTAATGAAGATGATGATGACACAAATCATTTTCAAAGTACTGAAGAGGAAACCAATGGTTTGAATCTAATTAACCAAACCTCATTTAAAAAATGGAAAATAAAAGTCACATTAGTTATTAATAAGGAATACCAAAAAACTGTCATTGCACTAGTTGACTCTGGAGTTGATCTTAACTGTATACAAGAAGGCCTAATTCCTAGCAAATACTATGAAAAAATAAATGAGAAACTCAGTTCTGCTAATGGCAGTGCAATGAAAATCAAGTATGAATTATCTAAAGCTCATATTTATCAAGATAATGTCTGTTTCAAAACTACATTTGTCCTAGTAAAAAATATGACTGATACAATCATCTTTGGCCTTCCATTTTTATATCTTCTTTACCCATTTACCATAAATAATGATGGTCTCTCTACAACACATTTTGGTCAAAATATTACTTTTCCTTTTTTGCAAAAATCTTCTAGTAAAAAACTCGAAAGCATCATTGATTTTTCAGTCTCTAAAAATATTTACATTTTCCATCATAAAGAACGACAATTAAATTCTTTAAAAGAAGAAATAATTCACAAACGAACAGAAACACAATTAAGAAACCCTACCCTTCAAAATCAGATAAAACAATATGAAAATAAACTTATTCAAGAAATATGTTCGGAACTACCCAATGTTTTTTGGCATAGAAAACAACATATTGTTAGTCTTCCTTACATCAAATCATTCACTAATAAAAATATTTCAACTAAAGCCCGACCAATTCAAATGAATGTTGAAGTCTTAGAATTCTGTAAAAAAGAAATCCATGACCTTCTTCAAAAGAAAATCATACGTCACAACAAATCACCTTGGTCTTGCTCAGCTTTTTATGTCCAGAAAAATTCCGAAATAGAATGAGGGGTACCACGTCTAGTCATCAATTACAAGCCTCTTAATCAAGTCCTTGAATGGATAAGATATCATATCCCTAACAAGAGAGATTTAATTAATCGATTAGGACAAGCAACCATTTTCTCCAAATTTGACCTTAAGTCCGGCTTCTGGCAAATTCAGATTACAGAAAAAGATAAATACAAAACTGCATTCACTACACCTTTTGGCCATTACGAATAAACTGCCTTGTAGTCGACTAAACCCTCTGATGTAGTCGACTAAAGCATGACGAAGATAAACTGGAAATTTAAATCATCGTATAGTCTACTAAGCCTTTTGAGTAGTCGACTAAATACATCCATATAGTCAACTAAGACCCTTTGTATAGTCGACTGAAGCAAGACGATGATTTATGATTATTTTGATAAACTGTATAGTCAACTAAAGCCTTCTATGTAGTCGACTAAGGCATTGTTTTTCTAAATCTTTACAAAAGTTATTGCCCATCACTTGAGCCAACTTTTTCAACCTTTTTGAAACGGCTCTTGTCTCCTCTTTAAGAGTGAGATCCAATCTCAAAACCCAAATGCCTCCATATAAATAGAAAGTGATGTGGGTTTG
The DNA here is from genome assembly GCA_963922005.1 of Cornus suecica. NCBI lineage: Eukaryota > Viridiplantae > Streptophyta > Magnoliopsida > Cornales > Cornaceae > Cornus > Cornus suecica. The sequence goes on along the minus strand of OY998240.1, from coordinate 67,469,189 downwards.
TAAGAGTGTGGTATTATGTGAGAAAAATACAAGTCTTCGTCTTCTTCTCAAAACACTCCTTGAAAAAGCCATTGAAGGCAAGAATCAAAAAGCTTGATTTTCTACTTAAAATCTTTGAAGCTTCAAACTCTAATATCTTTCCTTATTCTCTAAATCTTATTCATTGATTCTATCCTTTGAGAATACAAATCTAGAGTTATTGAAACATCACCAAAAACACTTGAGCTTATCTTGATTTATCTTCCATAAAAATCTTAGGGTTTTTGAATGCTTTTATTCTTGAGTGATACAATTGATTACAAACCATTTTTGTGATATTGGGTAAGTGAAGTCCAACATTTTTTTAAAAGAGGATTGTTCTCTTGATTGAGAGACGAACTTGTGAGCTTGTGTTGTAAAGGTTTGTCATTCCACATGTGAAGGAAGGGCCATAGTGAAAGGATCGGAAAAATTCTCAAGAAGGGGTTCTTAAGCCGAGGAGTAGGAGTTACCGAATCTCAAAAACATTGATGTGTCAATCTCTCTTTATTTTAATATTGTGCATGCTATATTAATCTTGTGATAATTTACTAGATCTTTTAAATTGAATTTATCATTGAAATAATTACTTGATTCTTAAAGTAGTTGTTAATTTGATATAGCTTGTTTTAATTTTCGAAAAGATTGAAATAGATTTTTGAACACCCTATTCACCCCCCCCCCCCCCCTCTATGGTAAATTAATGACTAACATATATATATATATATATATATATATATATGTCTGTGGATGTTTATATATATTATTTTAGATAAATTTATATATATGATATATATATATATGATATATAGATATATATCTGTATATTTAGTTGAAGAGAACTAACTCACGCAACACCATCTTCATCTTCTCCCTTCTGCAACTTTGCGCAACTGCTCCACCATGATCAACCATCTTCTTCTCATTCACCATACCGCGAGAGAGAGAAAGAACAGGCTGAGAAGAGAGAACGGGAGATTGCAGTTGGGCGCGAATTGGTTATTGCGACTGGGGGCGTGGTCATCGTTGATGGCGAGCAGCAGCAGTATCCCAAGCGGCGAGGGATGTAGATGGTGGGTCTTGTTCGCGCGAAGGGCTGGGCGCAGCTGAGTCACGCAGTTCACGCGATAGAGGGTGCTCCGCCGAAACTTTGGTCAACTTCCCGAGCTCGGATGGCTGCGATTTTCAAAGGGTAGCTTCGTCTCGATGTCAGGTACGACGTATAAAAATTTCATATTTTTTCGTTAAGCGTTTTGTTAGGAAATCGCGTTTATACATTTGAATTTTTGTTTGGGTTATTTTAGATTTGCCCATATTTATTAGCCTATTGCTAATGAGCTTCGTATATATCGTATAGGTCGTCGAGGCGGATGTTTCGGTATATTTGAAATAGTATTCGAGCGACTTTGGTCTGCAACCCCCACTTTCAAGCGCCGGTACTGTTCACAGTGGGCCCCACTTTGGGCATGAACACGTTGGGCCAGATTTGAGCGTGCGTCTTGGGCGACGTGTCGGTATATCTGGCTCGATCATGGGCACGATGGTTAGTTCATAAACACGCGTCAAGAGGTAGAGGGAAATTCATTATCGGTACAAATAACTCTAGGCTATTATGTGATATTTGATTAAGCATGATAATAATATAAAATGAATTAGAAATCCTATTTAGGATTAATTAACATGCTTGTGGGTTTATATATATATGTGTGTGAGAAAAATATATATATAAATATCTATAAATAAGAGTTGTTGTTTGGATGTACGAGCTATTATTTTAATTTAGATATATTTATTTTTGAATATAAAATATATCTATCGGTGGGTTAGGAGCGAAGCAGGATGTAAAAGTTAATTTGAGAAAATTAAATGAGTATTTTTCTTGCAAAATAAATATATATTTGAACTGAATGAGAATAGGTGGTCTAGTACCACTTGAGAGTTATAGTAGGTCAGTGAAATTGTAAAGTTTGGGTTTGAACTTAAAACGTGGTATTAGTTTCCCCTTTTGATTGTGTTTATGGAATTTAAAACATGTTAGGGGATATGTGACAGTGAGGGACGTGAACTTAGACGTTATTTTAGTTCCCCTTACGATTGGTAGATTATTGCTTATGTGATTTATTAAAGCATGTTGCATACTTATGGAATTGATTATATTATTTGAAAGGTGAATAAATAATAAGTTGGTATTATTGGAAACTAGTGATAGGATGACGTGTTACATTCCTATGTGATTATATTCGAGCAGGTTGTGTGTGTAATTAAATTGATTATTATTTCACACCTATGTGCCTAGGGTGATAGCTATCACATGACGTCATTATGCTATGTCATTTCATGAGCATGTAGTCAGTAGGTACTGTGAGAGCATGCGTTGCATTGAACACCTGACATCGGATTATGACTATCTTGGTGTAGGGGCTTCGAAGTTAGGCCACCCCGTTATTTTGGGACTTCGGAGTGGGACCATCCCACGGTACTACAGGGAGACATCGGAGTTAGGCCATCTTGCCTCTTCCTAGGACTTCGGAGTTGGGCCATCCTATATGAGTCACCGTGTGTGTGTTTGCTGCACTGGTTAACTATAGGGTAGCAGAGATAGAGTTATACCTTGTTATGACTCAGCACTGCAGTTGTAGTGAGGGTCGGTATTGTGAGTGTAGGTAGATGAGGACCTGCATTTCATTTGTATATCATTGCACGATATATGCTTATTGAGGTGTGTATATATGTTTTACAATATTTTTAATGTTGTTATAGTGAACTGATGAGTATTCAGTATGTTGAGTTGTGGATCTCACTATTACGTAGATCAAGATGGGGTTATGATTGAACCTATCTGTTGGTATGGTAATGGTCTCTCGAGTTCATTAGTAATCTAGAGAGTTAGTATCAAATGTAAATTTGAGGTTTGAATGAGACGGAATAGGTATTGATTGAAACTAGTTAGTTATGTGGTATCGGCCACTAGTTTTCCATTTTTATGATCTTAAGAGGTCCAAGTGATTGTATTAAGTACTTGAGGTATTGTAGTTTTGCAGCCTTGTTTCTCGCTGTTAGTTCATTCTCCTAAGCATTTCTTGTACTGTGTTTTGTACACTAGTATGTGATTTTTGACTTATATGTCATTCCTTGAGCCATCGGTTATGGTGTGGTGTCGAACCTCTTCCTAGTATTGTCATGTGATTTATTGGGGTTGAAAATGGATGGTTGTGTTCCGTGGATCTAACGCATTGTTATTTCTTCATTGTCCTCTTGGACATTATAGGAATCCTTGGAGTGGTATTCACTCTTATCTGGTTGTCTTTCAGAAACGGTGTTTTTCAAGTTTTGAAAACAAACTCTTTGGTATTAAAAAGAAAAAAACCCGTTTTCGCCTACCCCCATAGCCACGACATGTTTTCGTACTTTAAAAAGTGATCTCAGGATCTTCTTTAAAAAGTTTTAAAACTTTTAAAAGTTGGTGATGGCGCTGACGGTAACCGGGGGCAAGACGGTCATTTTCACTGTGTGGATTCTTAACAGAAAAGCCTCTTTTTATAATTCTCGAGATTCCGAGATTCTAAGGTTTCTTTCTCAAGACCTCGACCTGTAGTGTTTTGAAAGGTGTTTTCTTGTTTCACCTTTGCTTTTGATCATTTCTAAGTCTTGGGTATGAGGCTTGTTGTTTAGTGCACACACGTAGTGTTGCCTTTTCTCTTCTTTTGGTTTCTTTGTCCGAGTGTTTTCCCTAAACACTTGTGGTGTTCTTAACCTTGACATTGTTGTCTCGGTTATCCGTTGGTTAGCATTGGGATCTCTTTTCCCTTGCGTTGTTTCTTGACCCTTAGGTGGTTGTTCATGAGAATAGTGTTCATGTACTCTCCGTGAGTTGATCGGTTAGCTTTCATTTTCCATAGTGAGAGCGTTGGTTATTTATTGATTGTATTGGAGATAGTATTATGAGATTCATATGGTGATATGATTGAGATGATTCAGTCCTTGAGGTGTATATTTCCTCTAGGAATGAGATGATGGTTCTTATATATGTATATATTGTGCATGTATATATATATTGATGATGATTGTATTAGTACGCAAGGACGTGAGTGTTTTCCCTCCTGTGTTCTCGGGGAGTGGATTGTGAGCATTCCTTGGTACTATTTATGGATTTATATTCCTGTGGATATTAGAAGTGAGTGTGATTATCCCTGGTTAGATTCTCTGGTTAACGTTGTGATCGCTTGGTGATTGTTAGTTTGGACTTGGGTGTTGTGTATTTAGTGTACGTTTATATGAGTAGCGTAGACTACTGGCCTTGGATTGACAAGTACGAGGTATAGTGTTCTCTTGTGTATCTGTACTATGTGTCTAGTACTTATTCGTTATATATATATGGGCATACGTTTGCCACGTGATAGAGATTTTTCGTTAGCATCGTATTATATGCTTTGTGACATATTATGTTTCCCTGAGTTATGTGGGGTTATTTGGGTTATTGTATTATCGTGAGTGTCATATGGGATGATGGACTGACCTAGGGTAAATGCATGTACACGTATTGGTTATTACTACTTGAACGATTAGAAGATGTAACGGTTATGATTTCCTTTCTCCTACGGGGCTCGATGAGCTCACCCTGACGTGGTTTACACCAGTTTACAGGAAATGTTTGGCTACGGATAGCATGTGGTGCAGCGACAACTTTCTTTTATTTTCCTCGTTACAGGTTTTGGAGTTGCGCAGGGTGATGCGGTTACGGTTGCAGCGCAACTAGATTGGGGGACGATAGTTATCTACTATCTTCTTTATCTTTAGTTTATTTACCTATGTTATATGGGACTGCCATGTATTTCTATTGGGAGCCAGTCTGTTGGCATATCCCTATTAGTGTATCTTTAATTCAGGATGTCATTATATCTCTTCCGCACTGCCATGTGTCTTTCTATATTCTTATTCAAGCATTTGTGGCTCTGTTGATTTTATAGGGTTGTGTAGGGGTAGCGGTGGTTTTTTTCCACTACATCGGCCCTAGTAGGATTGACAAATGTTGGGTTGTGAGCCATTGCTATTATAGCACTTGTTATTGGCAGGTTATCTGTTGTGTTGTGTTTCCGGGATGTTTCATTTATAGACGAAACTCTGCCGGATTTTTGTCAGATTTTCCAGGTGGCACTCCAGTGATCCTAGACTCCAATACGGGAGGTCCAGTGGATTTTGGGGCGTTACAGTAGGTGGCATATGTAGTGCACCGACCTACAATGTGTGTTTTGTATTGAAACACTTGTTGTGACCTATTTTGACTAGGATTACACTACAAGACATTATAACACATGTATAAAGGATATATACAACAAAGTTGGCTAGATTCACTCCAAATTATAAGGGGATTAATTAAGGGAGAAATCCTAGTCCAAAAAGGATACAAGTTTACTCAATATAGGATTCATCTCTCTACAAATAAAAGGAGTCTCTGCAGATTTTGGGGTGTGGCTTTTGTGAGATCTCTAAAATTCTTCTACAATTCATCAACTTATATAGATAAAGAGAAAATCAATAAATGATCACATATCTTCTAGTTCTCTCTTGTTTTGGGTTTCTCTAATTGTGCTCCTATACGTGAATTCTTTATGCACAATTGGATGACCTAGATTCTGAAAGATCATCACACCACCTATTGCAACGTGATCTATTAAGAAACGAAGCCGTCTAAGTGCAGAGATTGAAGCTGGAGGCTTGGTGATTCGTTGATCCATTGAGAAGTGAAGCCGTCATAGTACGGAGTGGAGTGAAAGCTTCATGGAGCACGAGTGATTCAAGACTGTCACACGTCGAGTGGAGAAAGGTAAATCATGAATGATTTGTAAGTCTAAAACTTCATAGAGTTTGTGTACTTCTTGCAATATCGTGTGTCTCTATTGCTTCATATACTATTGCTTGCAATTCATAGTGCATCGATACCCGAGTGTATCTGTGGTTTTTACTTGGAGTGTTTTCTAAGGTTTTCCACGTAAAAATATCGTGTCTCTATTGCTTTATTTTCTGCACTTAGATTAATATTTTCATGATTTATCATGTTGGAGAATTGGATTAAAATTAACTTTTCCGTAATTATTTTTAATTTGTCAATAAATCCATAAAATGCTTATTCCCCCCCCCCCCCCCCCCGGCTATTTTCCTTAGTCATCTAGGTAATTTCAATTGTATTTAAAGTAATGGTATACATGTCTATTTGCGCTTCTGGACTACACAGCTCCCCTCCCTCCAAGGCAACTGACCCCTTCGGCATCTGAGCAAGAGAATGAAGAAGAAGAAGATCATGTTGTTGCTTTGACTACGACCAACAAGAAAGTTAGGAAGTCAAATAACTTCACCTGCATTTCGTTGTGGCAAGGTAAGAAATCATATTTTGTTATTAAATCAACATTTGCTTCTTTTTTCCTAATAGCTGATAATTTGTTTTCCCGTGGCAGCTTCCTCTGGAGGATGGTGTTGTACAAATGGAAGCCCAGCCAAGCGGTTCTTCATAAGAACTCGGTTCGGTGGTTATTTCTAATCATGTGGATGATATTCACACAGCATTGACATTTCAATCTACATCATCAACCACTCATGTTGAGGTCGGATCAGCTGCTACTTCAACTCAGCTTGAAACTTCTATGTTGGTCAACAAGGTAGATATCTAACTTATTCCCATCGTTATAATTCTTGTTCATAGTTAGAGCTGGCAATTCCTGACATGACTTGACACGTTTGATATGATAATATTTATTGTTATATTTATTTACTGATTTTTTTTGTTCTGTAATTGATCATGGATTGAAATATATTAATAAACTATTACTGAATCGTGTCAAATTCAATTTCAATTTCTTTTTAATTTTTTGTGTTGGATTGTGTCATATTTAAAAAGTTTGATTTTCGTGTCGACTAGTATCAGATTGTCCTGTTGACACGTGGGTCAACCTGTTGACACTAATTGTCAGCTCTATTCATAGTACATTTATTATTTTTCAGAAAAATTGTTCAACCCCGATGGAAGCATACTTCAGTGGCATAGAGTCCTTAGTGGGAGCTAATGATTCGGTAATGACTACTCCTTTGCAAAAGGGGCCATCTAAAGAAGAAATTAAGAAAGCATAGTGGTTTGTACTCTCCACAGCTGTTAAGGGTATTTGTGAGCTACCCAAAATTATTGTAGAACTAATAGACGCCCTCTCAGTGCTCCTCATATGAAACTTTGCTTGTAGCCCTGATGAGGTGTGTGCTATGTTCACACTCCAAGAACAGATTCCCACCCTTTTGGTTGAATATGACCACTTCATTAAGACCTTACATCATGGTGATTCCCATGTTCAACGAAAGAAGAACTTGGAAGATTGGATAAAAGATAATGTGGCCATATTTAAGCAATCAAATGAGACTAGAGCTCAAGCTTACGTAGAGGGAAAAGGAGATTGAAAATGAGATAGACAAGCTTCAACATGAGCTCAACGAAATTAGAAAGGAGAAAGAGAAGAACAGGCACGAACGTAAAAGCCTTATGGAAGAAACTGCTGAGATCAACGAAGAACAGTTAAAAATCATTGGAGAAGAACCCAAGCTGTAAGCTAAGAAGAAGGAACTTGTCCAAGGATTTGCTCGGGCTCGGGAAATATGGACTGAGCTTACAAGCAAGTTGTTAATTTTATATGAATGATGTTAATCAGAACTGTAAGAACATTTATAGTATTATTTGTGTTTGGCATGTTCTAGACAATAACCATGTTGAGTGAATTGTCATGTTAAGTTCATTGTGGAGTCGGGAAGGTTTAATAGGCATTGACAAGCTTCGTCAAATTCACATCAAGCTTAAAGAATTGAAGAAAATAAAAGAATTGAAGATGAATCAAGTTTGAGTAAAAAGTGCCTCTTAGAGGGCAGAAACATCATTTTTTCAAGCTACAACTTCAAGAATCATTACAAGTGATTCGAGGAAGTTCAAATGGCAATAGTCCCGAGAAAAGTTGGATCCAAGGCGAAATTACCTAGACGATAGTGAAAACAACCTAGAGGGGGTGAATAGGTTTTTTGTTGATTTTATGATAAATTAAAATTATATAGCGGAAATTCAATTTTAATTAGTCACAACTCTAATTCTCAAATCAATTCACAAAACAGATCAATTAAGGAAATATGAATATATGTGCAGAAAATAAATAATGAGAAGACACAGAGATTTTTTACGTGGAAAACCTTGGAAAGACTCCTAGAAAAAATCACAGATACGCTCGAGTATCGATGCACTATGAATCAGAGAATTTGTACAGACTCTATGAAAATAGAACTTACAACTACTGTAATTTGTTGTTCTTCACTCAACTTCTGAAAGTCTAGATTCACTTGCGCTCCACAAAGCTTTTGCTCCGATCTCCGTACTCTGACGGCTCTGCTTCTCAACAGATCAAAATCACCACGAAGCCTCTTGTTTCGATCTCCGCACTTAGACGGCTCCATTATTCAATGGATCAATGCAACCTCGTTGCAATAAATGATGTGTGAATTTTTCAGCAACTAAACCATTCAATCGTGTATAGAAATCGTCGATGTAGAAGCACGATTGAAGACGTCCAATAACAACAGATAATTTGTGTATCTCTAATCACTCAATAATATTCTCTTACCATATTTATATCTCTGTAGAAGAATAAGAAACTGTAGAAAACTTGCAGAGAATTCTTCAAGACGTGTCTCCTCTTGTTGTAGACTTGGGTATTTATAGACAATGATGATCAAAACCCTAAGTTTACCCTTTCTCGTAATTTCACATCCAAACCCTATATTCTGGTGAATATAGTGTATATAGAACGCACTTTGATGTATATAAGTCGTGGTCATATCATAAAACCAACCCCGAACAATTTGGACATCGCAGGCAAAAACTTGCCGCAGCTACGCTTCAAGCGTAGAGGGCCTACGCTTCAAGCGTAGGTCCAAGGGTACCTCCAAGCGTAAAAATGTGTTTTCCAGCCACTTTTTGAAACTGAAAGCGTAAGTATTTTTGTTAAAACCCTTTTTCTTCACAACTGCGCCAAAATGACCCTCTTGAATCCACAATACTTTTTGCTTGAAGTGACAGCCCTCCAAGACACATTTTACTTCAATATGTTCACTTCCGTGCTTCACTTATATTCTTCATTAATTTAACGCTTGATTATTTCTTTGACGAAACTTATCGATGTCATTGAAACCAAACCAACATATCTAACACTCAATATGGTTATTATCTAGAACATGCCATAAATAAACAATACATAAAAATGTTCTTACAATCTCCCCCTTGGCATTTCTGAGACAAAACCATGTTTTACAATATAACCTCACAAATAACAACATAAAGTAAAATATGACAACTTTTGTACTCTAGCTAAGCTCAATAGTCTCAAAAAATTTATTGTCATTTATTTCAAAATAAAATGTATGCATGAATAAAAATAATACAAATGCATGATTACCTATCAATTCTATGAAAATAATGCAATGTGTTCCTAGAATGATAGAAAATAAAATATCTATTCTAAAGAAAGCATACCAATAGATTTCCTAAGACTAATATGCTTTTGAAAATCTAATGGTTTTGTAAAAATATCTGCCAACTGAGAATCTGTGGATATAAACTCTAGAGACACTATACCATCTTCAACAAGATCACGAATGAAATGATGTCGAATATCTATATGTTTTGTTATAGAGTGTTGAACATGATTTTTAGAAATATTTATCGCACTCGTGTTATCACAGAACACTGTCATCGTGCCTTGAGAAAAATCATAATCCTCCAACATTTGACGCATCCACAAAACCTAAGTACAACAACTACCAACTGCTATATACTCAGCCTCAGCAGTAGAAAGAGAAACATAATTTTGCTTATTGTTATGTCAAACAACTAAGTAAAAACACCCTTCACTGGTACTTTTTCTATCATCAACATTACCGGCCCAATCAGCGTCAGAAAAAAATACGATATCAGTATTACTACCTGATGGATACCACAGTCCATAATTCATTGTCCCTTTAACATACTTGATTATCCTTTTCACAGTAGTAATATGAGACTCCTTAGGACTTGTCTGATAATGTGCACACAAACCAACACTAAAAGCTATGTCAGGTCGACTGGTAGTCAAATACAACAAACTCCCAATCATACTCTTATAAAGTGTAGGATCAACATATTTGCCTTTAGTATCCAAGCTAAGCTTGATACTTGTACTCATAAGAGTGCGAACATCCTTAGCCTTTTCCAAACCAAACTTCTTCACCAATTAATGCATAACAAGTTTGGGAAACAAAAATCCCATCACTTAATAATCTAACCTGAAGCCCTAGAAATAAGTTCAATTCACCAATCATGCTCATCTCAAATTCATGTTTCATTTGATCTCCAAAATAATGAGCAAGCTGATCAAAAGTGGAACCAAACATAATATCATCAACATAGATTTGAGCAACAACTGTATCACTCTCAATTTTCTGAATAAACAGTGTTTTGTCCACTCCCCCTCGAGCAAAAGTTGTTCCCAATAAGTAATCGGCCAACCTTTCATGCCAAGCTCTAGGAGCTTGTTTTAGCCCATATAACGCATTTTTCAGCCTGTAAACATGACCCGAACAATGAGGATCTTCAAATCCTTTGAGTTGCTCCACATATACTTCCTCATGTAGAATGTCATTCAAGAATGCACTCTTTATATCCATCTGATACAACTTAAATCCAAGATGACAAGCGATAGCAAACAAAATCTAAATAGATTCAAGCTTAGCAACTGGAGCAAAAGTCTCATCAAAATCAATACCCTCCATCTGAGTATATCCTTGAGCAACAAGACTAGCCTTATTCCTAACAACTGTACCATTTTCATCATTTTTATTCTTGAAAATCCACTTGATACCAATCACGTTTATCTCTTTCGGTCTAGGCATAAGATACCACACATCATTCTTAACAAACTGCTGAAGTTCTTCTTGCATAGCATTTATCCACTCACTATCTTGAAGAGTTTCTTTTACATTTTTAGGTTCTAAGGAAGATGTATAACATGCATACAAAACCTCATTCCTAGCCTTTCTTCGTGTCACCATCATTTGATCAACAAATCCTATAACATTATCCAAAGGATGGTACAACTTTACCCTTGCAGATGGTTCTTTAGAAGGAGTAGGCTGAACATCACCAATTTGATCATGTGATTCTACAGGACTTGAAGTATCATCATTAGCAACATTGTCCTCTTTTTCAATCTCAGAAGAATTATTATCCAATATAAAGAACGGCTCACCATCGTCCTCCTTAGCAGACATCAGAGACTCATCAACACATGAGTCATCAACCACTACATTCATAGATTTCACCATAGTTTGAGTTCTAAGGTTAAACACCCTATATGCTCGACTAGTCAAAAAATAACCCAAAAATATTCTTCATCACTTTTAGACTCGAACTTCCCAATAGATTCACGATCTCTAAGAATATAACATTTTGCTCCAAAAACCTTAAAGTATTTCACATTTGGTTTCTTGTCATTCCACAGTTCATAAGGAGTTTTTAAGGTGTCATGTCTAAGATAAACTCTGTTTGAAGTGTAACACGTTGTGTTCACCGCCTCAGCTAAAAATACCTAGGAACATTCCTACCTTGTAGCATAACGTTGGACATTTCCTGAATAACCCTATTCTTCCTCTCAACTACTCCATTTTATTGAGGAGTTTTAGGTACTGAAAATTCATGTTTTATTCCTCTCTCATCACAAAACACTTCAATTTATGAATTTTCAAACTCCCTTCCATGATCACTCCTCACTCTAGAAATGGAATAATTCTTTTCAGTCTGAATTCTTAAACAAATCCTCTTAAAACTTTCAGAAGGTTCAGACTTTTCACTTAGAAATCCAACCCATGCAAACCTTGAGTAATCATTCACCATGACAAAAATATACGTCTTTCCTCCTTTGATCATGGTCCTAGTGGGACCCATTAATCAATATGCAACAGCTCTAAAGGTCTAGAAGTACCAATGATATTTATCTTTTTGTGATGACATCTAACTTGTTTACCCTTCTGACATGATCCACACACAGTACCTTTTGCATAACCAAGCTTAGGGACTCCCTTAACAATTTCACTTTTAGTAATTTTTGTTAACTCTCAAAAATTAACATGTCATATCCGTTGATGCCAAATTTCAACTTCATCAGGCTTAACTCTATTGCACAATAATTCAGAACTAGGAATAATGTAATAACAGTTATCAGTTGAATGCATACCTTCCATCACACAATTTCCAAAAGAGTCAATGATTGAACACTTATCAGGAGAAAAAGTGGCATTATGATTGTTATCACATATTTGACTTATGCTCAACAAATTCGCTTTAAGACCCAATACATAAAGCACATCTTCTAGTTTAGGTAAACTAGAAACCACAATGGTACATTTTGCCTAGAACCTTCTACTTCTCTCCATCACCAAAAATGACTATCCCACCATGACACTCCTCGAGAAATCCAAACAATGACTTATCTTCAGTCATATGCCTCGAACATCCACTATCCAAATACCAATAAGTAGACTTGCGTGCTCTAAGAGCAGTATGAACTACAAAACAGTGTAGCTCGCCTTTTCTAATCCATGTTTTCTTCATCTTCAGAACTCCTTTTGCCAATCTTGAAAAATTCTTCATTTCTTCATTTAGCATTTGAATTTGATCTTGAACACGATCTCCATGTTTAACTCTTTGTTCCTTCACCGATTGCAGAGTCTTCCCTCTTAAGTTCGAACACCTTGGTCAAATGTGACCACTGACACCATAGTAGTGACAAATAGGAACATACCTCCGGGCTACATCAGTTGACCTCCTATGATATCTAGGGGTAAGGAAAGGCTTATTTTCAACAGGTCTTCTGACATAGGATTGAGCCCTAGGGTTCCAATTTGAATTTCCTTTTGAAGAACTCGATGTTACATGGGAGGCCTTTACAAAGGTGGTTTTTGCAACAATATTCGAATTCGGCATTACTCCAACAAAATCCAAACCCTTTGTATTTTCTACAGGTTTTCCAACACTCAACATATGATTAAGCTTAAGAGTTCCACTAGACCACTTCTGAATAGTCAAGTTAGCATCTTTCAGCTCTTTTTCTAAACTATCAATCTTAGTAGATTTCTCAACCAATTTCTTATTGAGACCATCTACTAACTTCAAAACCTCAGTCTTTTCAAGTTCAGACTTATTCAAATCCTCAATAAACTTAGCCTTTTGGTTATGTAGAAGATTTAGAGTTTGAGAACTATTGGCTAATTCATATTTTAAAGAATGCAATTCTTTATCCATGTTAAGACTTTTAGTCAATTGTTTCATGTGATTCTTGTGAAGTTGTATGGTCTTATCAAGTAATTTATTATAAGACTCTTGAAGTGTTTCATCACAATCTTCATTACTCTCAGAACCTTCTTCTTCAGACATTGCCAAACTTGAAGCAACTTCTTTGACCTCCTTGTTCTGTGCAGCAAACACAATGAAATTCTTAGAATCATCATCAACTTCTGATTCTATCGCATCACTAGCTGATCTATTGTCAGAGTCATCATCCCAACTGATAGTTAATCCTTTGGATTTCTTCAAAGTGTTTGCACACTCTGCAGCTATATGACCATATCATTGACATTCAAAACATTTGGGTTTCTTCTTTTTAGGATCAGACTTGTCCTTCATAATTTCAGTCTTATTTCTACTTCTAGACTCACCAAACTTATCCCCAAATTTTTGTCATTAGCCATTCTGTTTAGCCCTAACAAATTTGTTCAATCTCTTAGCAAACATGGCTATATCATTCAGACTCACTTTCTTCATCAGGTTCAACATGATCTTACATAGTGGTTTTGAAAGCTATGCTCTTATCTTTTGTGCCACTAGCCTTCTTAGGGGGTTTTTTGAACATCTCCATCTCATAAGATTTTAAATTTCTAGCCAATTCTTCAACCTTAATTTCTTTAAGACTCATGAACTCTGAGATGACAGTGACCTTAGATCAAAAATGTTCGGGAAGATACCTAAGGATTTTCTATACTATGGTAGTCTCATGAATAGGCTCACCTAGGTTATGACAACCTGTTATAATATCAGATAACCTAGCCTCAAAGTCGGCGTAGACTTCATCCTCTTCTATCTTCAGTTGTTCAAATTGAGAATTCAAAATTTGAAGCTTTGATTGTTCCACCTTCGACATTCCTTCATGAGTGACTTGGAGAATGTCCCAAGCTTCCTTGGCAATTACGCACATAGCAATCCTCTTAAACTCACTCAGAGTTACAGCATTGTATAATGCATTCAACGCCTTCGAGTTCCAATTCGTACTATTCGTCTCGGCAGCAGCCCACTCTCTTGACGATTTTGCTTTCACTTCATTAGTCGCATCGTCTTTCATAGTGGGAGGTGAGTATCCTACTTCCACAACATTCCACGCTCTCTCCTCTAAAGATTTTAGAAACGCTCTCATTCTCGTTTTCCAATATGTGTAATTCGAGCCATCAAACAAATGGGATCTAGATATGGAACCTCATTCACGAGGCATCTCCATCGTATAAATTCATGATCTAACCCAAGGTAGTTAACCTAAATCAGGGCAACCACACTCTGATACCAATTGAAATTACCTAGACGATAGTGAAAACAGCCTAGAGGGAGGTGAATAGGTTTTTTGTCAATTTTATGATCAATTAAAATTATAGAGCGAAAATTCAATTTTAATTAGTCACGGCCCTAATTCTCAAATCAATTCACAAAACAGATCAATTAAGGAAATATGAATATAAGTGCAGAAAATAAATAATGAGAAGACACAGAGATGTTTTACGTGAAAAACCTTGGAAAGACTCCAAGTAAAAACCACGGATACGCTCGGGTATCGATCCACTATGAATCAGTGAATTTCTACAGACTCTATGAAAACAGAACTTACAACCACTGTAATTTTTTGTTCTTCACTCGACGTCTGAAAGTCTAGATTCACTTGCGCTCCACGAAGCTTTCGCTCCGATCTCCATACTCTGATGGCTCTGTTTCTCAACATATCAAAATCATTACGAAGCCTCCTGCTTCGATTTTCAAACTTAGACGGCTCCGTTCTTCAACAGATCAATGCAACCTCGTTGCAATAAATAGTGTGTGAATTTTTTAGTTACTAAACCATTCAATCGTGCATAGAAATCGTCGATGTAAAAGCACGATTGAAAACGTCCAATAACAAGAAAGAATTTGTGTATCTCTAATCACTCAATAATATTCTCTCACCATATGTTTATCTATGTAGAAGAAGAAGAAGTTGTAGAAAACTTGCAGAGAATTCTTCAAGACATGTTTTCTCTTGTTATAGACTTGGGTATTTATAGACAATGATGATCAAAACCCTAAGTTTGCCCTTTCTCATAATTTCACATCCAAACCCTATATTCTGGTGAATATAATGCATATAGAACGCACTTTGATGTATATAAGTCGTGGTCATATCATAAAACCAACCCCCGAACAATTTGAACATCGCAATCAAAAACTTGTCGCAGCTACGCTTCAAGCGTAGGTCCAAGCGTACCTCCAAGTGTAAAAATGTGTTTTCCAGCCACTTTTTGAAACTGAAAGCGTAGGTATTTTTTTCAAAACCACTTTTCTTCACAACTGCGCCAAAATGACCCTCTTAAACCCATGATACTTTTTGTTTGAAGTGACAGCTTCGAAAAATATCATTTTTGCCCTCTAGGAGATATTTTACCTCAATATGCTCACTTTCGTACTTCACTTGTATTCTTCATTACTTTAACGCTTGATTTTGTCTTTGACGAAGCTTAACGATGTCATTGAAACCAAACCAACCTATCTAACACTCAACATGGTTATTGTCTAGAACATGCCATAAATAAACAATACATAAAAATGTTCTTACACGAGGATTTTGCTACGCATCAGTACCTAAAAGTGGCTGGAAAGTGTTATTTCTACGCATATGCTACGCATACCAATTTAAATACGCAACTACCAATGCTTCAAGCGTAGGCTAGGCTACGCTTCAAGCATAGTAAACCCTACGGTTCAAGCATAGGGTAATCTGCAGGAAAAAATTATGAAATTCCAGATTTGACCCCGATTTGTTTTCTCTTAAGGCGGTTACGACTCTATATCTCAATATACGTGCTATATACATTATATACACCAGAGTGTCGGGTTTTGATCAGTTTGGTATGAGATTACTAAAAAGGACAACTTTTAGGGTTTCCCTCATCATGGTCTATAAATACCAAGGTTTACAACAGAGGAGGGAGAGCTTTGAAGCCCTAGAGTTTTTGAGAGATCTCTGCAAGTTTTCTGTAGATTCATATTCATCTACAGAGATAGAGAGAGAAAAAAAAATATCATTGAGTGATTCTATATTTTCTAGTTCTCTCTTGGTTTAAGGTTTATTCAATTGTGTTTCTACATCAATGATCTTATGCACAATTGAATGACCTAGTTGTTGAAAAATTAATCATCTTATGCAACATGGTTGCTTAGATCCGTTTAAGAAACGGAGTCGTCTGAGTGCGGAGATCGGAACAGGAGGCTTTGTGGTTCATTGATCCGTTGAGAAGCAGAGCCGTCAGAGTACGGAGCGGAGTGAGAACTTCATGGAGCACAAGTGATTCAAGTTTTTCAGACGTCGAGTGGAGAAAGGCAGATCTGGAGGGATTTGTAAGTCTAAAACTTCATTGAGTCTGTATATCTCTTGATTCATAATATATCGATACCCGAGCGTATCCGTGGTTTTTACTTGGAGTCTTTCCAAAGTTTTTTACATAAAAATATCGTGTGTCTCTATTGCTTTATTTTCTGCACTTAGATTAATCTTTGCATGATTTATCTTGATAGAGAATTGGATTAAAATTGATTTTTCCGCAATTAATATTAATTTGTCAATAAATCCGCAAAAAGCCTATTCACCCCCCTCTAGACTATTTTCATTGATCGTCTAGGTAATTTCAAGAACTATGTATACATGTTATTGTAAGAAATGGGCATGACGTGATAATCTTATATTGATGAAGCATACTGATTATGGGAGTTCCCAATTTTATCTGATTTAGGGTTTCTTTAGTCTGCAGCTGTTCCTTGTTTACTCTTGTAGGGCAATATGTATAGAGCTGATATTTCGCCAGTGTTTATGAACTTCACCTCTTTAGTAGAACTATTCTGAATCATCCATCTATGAAACTCCTCTCTCAATATTTGATCTTCCTCTAAAAAGATTTGTATTATTGAATTACCTTGCCCACATAACATTACTTATAATGACAACAAAGTTGAGGTTGAAATTGAACCAAGATGCTTACCTTTTCCACTACAGCAGCTGAAGGGGATGTATAATTAGGCATGAAGGCAGTGATATAAACTGCTACTAAGACGTTGTTTGGGAAGCTCTCCATGGCTAGAGAAATGAAAAAGCCACCAAACTATGACCAACCAAGACCACTTTTTCATCACGAGGCAGAGAGACCATGAAGTCCATCAACCGCTGCACGTAGTTGGAGATGGAGGCAATCTCATTGTGTTGCTTAGGGTTGACGCTGCTAGCGCCATGGTCCAAGACCATGACACGATGGTCAGCTGATTTGAGCAGAGTGACTAGCTTGTACCTACACCATGCTCCATGGCACGTTCCATGGACTAGAACAAAGTGCAGCTTATTTTCCATTTTTCCAGGGCCAAGTACAATAGTATAAATATTGTGCATATAACATCCATTAATGACCACTAAAATCAACAAAGAGCGGTTATAAAAAATGATTAATTGATCTAGGGAAAAAAAATGATTGTTCAACTTTGGCGTATTTTCTTTATCTTTATCCCCGTAGATAGGGGTGTGCAAAAAATCGAAGGATCCAAAGAAGTTCGATTCCCGTTCCGGTTCCAAGAATTAAAGAACCAAAATTTTAGATTCAGCTCCGCTTCTTAACTCTGTTAAACCAAACCAGACCAGGACCAAACTGTTTTTTTTTTCTATATATATATTTTTTATTATTACAATATTCTTGCTTATATTTAGAAATATATATATATATTTGTATAAATATATATAAATTTTATAAATTATAAATTTATGAGGATATAATATATTAATATCAATATTTAGATAAATTTTATAATATCTCTATACGTTTCAACCCAACTATGGCTTCATTATATTCATCATCTTCTTCGATCAAGATAATAAACCAAAAAACTTGTTGGAATTAAATTTTGTAATTTTGATGAATTTAATCTTATTATTTTAATTTTTTTACTATAGAATTCATTATAAAATCATTTAAGACTAGGAATTTGTATTTTCACAATTAATTCTTTCAAATCAATATTATTTTAAATTTTTATTTATCTCTTAAATAATTAAAGTATTATTTTTGGTATTCAACTTGATAGGATGCTAATTGGGTTTACTCTTATTTGATTGAGTTTTAGAAGCTGAGTAACTTGTTAATTTGAGATTTGATGGACTTGCACTACAGTAGTAGCCAATTATGCATTTGATTTTGGGTTTGTAATAGTTGAAATAATTTTGTTTACAATTATATTATCTTTTAATATTTGAAATTTTTATTTTTAAAAAAAATAATAGTATGAACCGGAATCGATAAAATCGGTTCGATTCGATGCAGAACAATTCGATTCCGATTCCTGTCAGAATCGAACCGAACCGGGGTGACCTACCCCTAGATATGGCACAATAAGATACGGCCTAGTTTAAGGAAACTTATCCCGAAATGCTCCATGCACCCCTAGATATGGCACAATAAGCTACGGCATAGTTTAAGGAAGCTTATCCCGAAATGCTCCATTGCAATCTTCAATTATAAAACATAAATAACTAGATTTGTTTTTATAAAAAGCTTATAATTGATTCATGTAAACTTGCTATTACCGGATTTAAAGATGATCACATGTATGCAATCTTACTTCTGCATGCGACGACTGTATTTTGAACAGGTGAAAACAATGCAACTTTATGGTTGCAGAAATCCCCAATTTCAGGTTATTTAGATAATTCGTTATATTTATTCAAGTAAAGTGAGTAAAAGACACTTATCAATATGTCCTAACAAAAAATGAGTAAAATAAAGAGAAAAAGGAAATATTCTCTGAAAAGAGGGGTACAAAAAGTTTTTGAATAGTGTAAAGTTTATTAAAATGATTATTTCCATATGAAGTATAGAACACCATGTTTTATCTTGTAAAGATCCTTAGACAATGGAGGTATGTATAAATTTATGTGAATAGTTAAAGATTTTTTGAAAATAATATTGCAATATGTTAAAAAATTCCTAATTTCAATTGCTATTTATCATAAATAATGCTATCAAAAGATAAATTTCACATTCTATTTGTCACTATTTGCATTCAACTCATTCCTTGAGTTGTTCAAATGATACTAATTTTTTTTGGTAGGCAGGTAAATACTCATACACCCCACATACACTCACATGAGTACCATAGAACTTGAACACTTAGTGCATGTTTGGCAACATGGAGTGGAGCCAAAATTTTGGGTTTGGTTTGAAAATTTTGTTCCACTCCATGTTTGGCAAATGGAGTGGATATTTGGAGTAGACACTGTAGCAACTCCATGGAGTGGCTTTTGTGAAGGAATGAGCCAAAATTTGGAACCAAATTTTTGATGGTTCATGGTTTTGGTTTTGGTACCAACACTGTAGCAAATTCATTTTTGATATTAATAAATTTCGAAAAATTAAATATTCTGAAAAATTAAATATTTATGAAAAATAAATATTTCGAAAAATTAAATATATTAATATATTATAATATTAATATATTAAAAAATATTAATATTAATATATTTTAATATTATAATATTAATATATTAATATATTTTAATATATTAATATTAATATTTATGAAAAATTAAATATTTCGAAAAATTAAATATATTAATATATTATATTAAAATATATTAATATATTTAATTTTTCGAAATATTTATTTTTCATAAATATTTAATATATTATAATATTAATATATTAAAAAATATTAATATTAATATATTTTAATATTATAATATTAATAATATTAATATTTATGAAAACTTAAATATTTCGAAAAATTAAATATATTAATATATTAAAAAATATTAATATTAATATATTTTAATATTTTAATATTAATATATCAATATATTTTAATATATTAATATTAATATTTATGAAAAATTAAATATTTCGAAAAATTAAATATATTAATATATTAATAAATATTAATGTTAATATATTAATATTATAATATTAAATATATTAAATATTTAATATTATAATATTAATATATTAATATTAATATTTATTAATAAATAAAATGTGAAACCCATATATTAATATATATTAATATTTATTAATAAATAAAACTAATATATATTAATATTTATTAATAAATAAAATGTGAAACTCATATATTAATATATTTTAATATATTAATATTAATATTTATTAATATATTAATATTCAGAATTTCAACCCATACCAACTTTACCAAACATGGTTTGGTTTTTCAGCATCACTTTTTCTCACACCAAAACCATCTGCACCAAACATGGTTTGGAACCAAAATAAAACCACACCAACTCCAACCACTCCAACTCCAACCCAACTCCAACCAAACCAAAACCAAAAACCAACTCCACACCCTCTACCAAACAAGCACTCCCGTGTGTTTTAAGATCATTATATGGAACCGTTGTTCATAAAATTGGTATCATTTGACCAAAGACGTTGTAGCCTAATGGTATCACATTTTTATTCAAAATATGAGTGTATGAGAGGTTAAGGCCCTGTCTGGAAAGGAGTTTGTCTGGTCTTGTCTGGTCTAGTTTTGTCTGGTCTGGTTTTGTTTGGTCTTGTCTGGTCTGGTTTTGTCTTGGTGCTGATCTGAAACTCTGTTTTGGTAAGCGGTCTGGTCTTTCAGGTTTTGTCTGAAAAACTAAAACAAAATCATGTTTGGCAAACTGTCTGGTTCCAAATAATGATCTGATCTGAAACTGATTGTAAATATATTGGAATATAATAGTCTTTATTTTGTAATAAACTTTAAAAATCAAAAAATCAAAATAGTTTTTTTCCTTAAAGTAAGATATAATAAATATATATAGAATGTTTGAGTTACTATTCCTATTCCCAAAGAATAACTATCCCTATTTTTAAATTATCTTTGTGATAATATATAAAATTAAAAAAATATATAAAATACAAAAATAATATATAAAATTCTAAAATACTGTAATAAAATTAAAAATATATAATTAAAAAATATATAAAAAATAAAAATATATATATAATTCCAAAATACTCTAATAAAATTTTTAAAAATAAATAAATTAAAAATAATATACAAAATTATAAATGTATATATAATAAAAATAATATACAAAATTCAAAAATTATATAAAATACAAAAATAATATATAAAATTCCAAAATACTATAAGAAAATTAAAAAAAACATTATATATTATTTTGAATTTATATATTATTTTTATATATATTTAATAATATTATTTTATAAATATTATTTCTTATATATTTATATATATATTATTTTGGAATTTATATATTATTTTTAAATTTTATAAATCTTTTGTCAAATTTTAAATATATTTTTTGAATTACATATATATATATATATAGGAGAGAGAGAGAGAAAAAGGAAGAAAAAAAATTAATTATAAAGGGGGGGGGGGGGGGGGGGGGGGGGGGGAGAGAGAGATCACTTACAAAAAGAAGGGTTTGGTTTTAATAGGTTTTGAAATATTTTATCTTAAAAACCTAAAACTAACTTACCCAAACATAAATTAGTTTCTAAAACAAAAACAAAACAAAACAAAACTAATAAAAACTAACAAACAAACAGGGCCTTAGTCTTGATCTCATTGGATTACGTAATGGTACTAGTGTTGCACATTTACAAATATATATATATATATATATAAACAGACATTAGATTTCAAGCATATTCGTTTTTTTCTTTTTTATTTAAAATTATTTTCTAAAAATAAAATGACATAAATGCCCTTAACTTATAACACAATTTAAAATTTTATTAATTTTGTTTTATTTACATTAATAATAATTCCAAATATATATGTTTACGAATGCGTGTATATACATTTAGACTCCATAAAATTTATCTTTTATTAGTCAACATAGTTTTATATTCTTATACACATTTAATAAAAAAACTAATTATGTTCTGCATTAACTATGTAATAATTAATTATTGCATCTATCTATATATTTTTAATGTATTAATTATAATCCATATTTACTACCAAATAAATATTTTTCCTATTATATACATTTCTAAGGTTTTAATTCTAACCCATCTTAAGTATATAGTAATTATGTATAATTAAGATAATGTTTCTTTTGATTTTTCATTTATGATTCATACTAATGCTTTTATTATAGATGTCTATTAATAGATTAATTATTATATATGATTCATACATGAGAATTAGGGTTTTTGTATGAAATACCAATATCCCTCATTATATAAGCTTTTCAGAATATCTAAGCTTCCATTTATCCTCTAAGCGAGCTGAAGTTTATGACTCAAATACTTATACATGCTTTGAAATTTCTAGGTCCGTTTTTGTTGGATTTATACCTTTTTCACCAATACTTTATCAAGTTTAAAACATAAAATATTAATTAAAATCAATGACTAAAAAATATAACACGAAATACGACTATATCTTGTTAAAAAGAATTTTTTCTTGTAACATAAAAAAGTTTAAATTTAGGTTAAATATTTTTATTATATGATTAAAAAGTTTATAACGAGTTAGTTATTTGAAAATAATTTAGCTATAACTTATAGCTATTCTTTTTTCCATGATAGAATAGATTTACTCTAATAAAATTAAATGAACGATATATCTAATATCTTAAATAAAATAATATTATGAATATAATCTAATAAATTGAAAAATTAATAAAAAGTGTTGGAAAGTCTTTTGTAAGAGATTTGAATAGGGAGGTTATTTGTAATTCAGGGTGGACTTAGTCGTGATAAATTATATTTAAAATTAAACCGGTGTGGGATTTAGAGATGTCCATGTTTTTGTTTATATATTGCGTCCCAATTACATAACAATATATATATTTTTCGTTTTTTATCATTTTTTCTTCAGCCTAGGTTCCTCGTCTGCCCCCTCCTTTATTATATACCTTTACTATATATATATTCACATTAGCAGCGTCAAGTTTCTCATTTCCCATATCCCCCCCCCCCCCCCCCCCCCCCCCCCCCCCCCGGTTTTCTTGTTGCTAACTCTAATATGCGATCTCTTATAATCACAGTATCGACAGTTCTCTCTCCCTAACGATTCAACATCTGTGAAGCCCATTCCGTTGGTATTATCATCTTTCTCTATGCTCTACTTTATTTTATTTCCTTAATCTCCCCGTCACTTGTCTTGTTTCACTCATGTATAAATAATTTCCAAATTATAATGTTTTAAATGGTATACTAATAATAATTTTTGTGAATTTGAGTACTGAAAATAGAATTTGAGTCTGAGTGTATCTTGGATATGAGAGTATTTATACTTTGTTTGATTCAATATTTAGATAGAAAGAAAAAACCAAAGAGCAAAAAGTTTCAAATAATTCAGAAAGAAAAAAAGTTATTTTCACATAATTCAATTTTAATAAAACATTATGTATAATTATTGGGAAGTGTCACATCACACAATTATTGGTATTGTTTTTTTTTAATTTTAGTTTTTAGAAAACATAAATTTATTCCTATAAAAGCAAACCAAATAGCTCCATTAACCTCCCTAACTACAAAGCATAATTAACAAATCCCTTTATGTTGTATATTAAACATAGAATTGATTCTACATGTTTCAGGTTAAATCCGTTATGGGGTTCAAAGATATCGAGATGTACAACACCTTACTTCTGCATGTGAAGAGGTTGTTTCCCGTTTCGAACCCATAAATAGCCCTGCACGCCTAGGTTCTGCCAATTCTAAGTGTGGTGTTGAGTATTACAATGCCGCCCAATTGGCTAGACAATTCGGTCTCACACAGTTGGTCCCTCTACCTCCTTATCATTCCATAAGCAAAATGTTTTCCTCTCGAAGCATTCTCTTTCAGCTCTATTTCAAGAGTTCAAAGCTCATTTCCAGCTAAAAAGGATTGGGGAAATGCCCTTGCCTAACACCGGCATTTGATCTGTGGTGGTCTAAATATAGGGATGGTTTTATGGTGTATTAGTGATTTTTTTTGGTTAGTCACTTAGAATATCGGAGGAGACTGACGATTCAGCTCCTATCATTGCTTGGGTAAAGAGAAGCAGATGGCCAAGCTTCAACATGAGCTTAGCGAAATTAGAAAGGAGAAAGAGAAGAATGGGCACGAACTTAAAAACCTTATGGAGGAAATTATTGAGATCAACGAAGAGCGATTAAAAATCATTGGAGAAGAACCCAGACTGGAAGCTGAGAAGAAGAAAGTTGTTCAAGGATTTGTTGGTGTTGAAACAAAAGATCAATCCCAAACAATAAAACAGTAAAGAATCAAGAACACACGTGATTTATCGTGGTTCAGTCAATTTGACCTACATTCACCAAAGCAGTCTTTGTATTTCATTTTTCAATGATTTAGGTTTACAATGATATATATATATATATATATACTTAATCCATATGTACTGGTAAAATACAAAAATCATCATTTACCATACCTCGGGGGTTATGCCCCCGACACCCCCCCCTCCCCCCCAACAAGTTAATCGATGTCCCATCTGAACCCGGGGCAAAAGGCTTCCACAGGCCTTCGGCCCAGCCCCTTTAGACCCAGAGCCTGTTCCTTCCTGAATTATGAGTCATAACCCAACGGTTTGGGCTCCAAAAATATGGACTAGCTTACAAGCAAGTTGTTAATTTTATATGTTATATGAAGGATGTTAATTAGAACTATATATATAAGTTGTTGTAAGAAATGGGAATGACATATGTCCTAACAAGAATGGATAAAATTACCACCGCCACTGGAAGCCGAGCTCGCAGCTAAACCCGTGATCGGACAACAGGAAGAAATAAAAATAAAAATAAAAAATGCTCTCCCCTTCCCTTCCCTCCCCTCCACCACCACCTCTTCCCACTTCCTAGACTCTAGACTCTAGCATTCTGACCTTCTCCATTCATCTTCCCCTCTTCCATCTTGACTGTTTGTGACACCTTTGTTTTTCATTGGGACTTCTGGTCCTGTTCCTAATAGAAGTTTATGGCGTCCATTATATCTAAATCATCTGGGATTTTCTATTGAAAAAATAAATAAGAAAACAAAAAAATAATAATATTAGATTATCTGAGATTTTCTATTAATTTTTTTTAATTAGTGGTAACTCATAATCAAATTCTAACCAATTTAGAATGTGAATTAGCAAATCTTCATGCAATACAAAGCCTTCAAAATCGAATTTTCGTTCCACAACTATTGATTTCCCTCCAATCTAATATTGACTTCAAATTTTGGGGTGAATTGTGCATAACAATGTGACAACTTTGACATGCGATTTTCAACCTCTAAACATGAGAATTAGGATTTTTGTATGAAATATTAAGCTTTCCAGAATAACTACGCTTGCATTAATCATGTAAGCGAGCTGAAGTTTATGAATCAAATGCTTATACATGCTCTGAAAATTCTAGGTCTTGTTTTCTTGGATTTACGCCTTTTTCACCAAAAAATTATAAAATCATAAAACACAAAATATTAACTAAACTAAATGACTAACAAGTATAATTTTTGAGGTTAATAATGTATGAATTATACCCTTATCAATGCCCCCAATGTCTTGAATTTCTTTATAAATGATCATAATACCCTTTTAATTGATTACACTTAATGCATTTTTATTTATTATCATAAATTATACCACATGATTCT
The DNA here is from genome assembly GCA_963922005.1 of Cornus suecica. Taxonomy (NCBI): domain Eukaryota; kingdom Viridiplantae; phylum Streptophyta; class Magnoliopsida; order Cornales; family Cornaceae; genus Cornus; species Cornus suecica. Next base: position 67,443,169 of record OY998240.1, on the reverse strand, counting down.
AATGTGCTGAAATATTTTCCACTCAAATTCACATAAATTTACACATAGTTCTTAAATTAATTAATTAATTAATACTTTTAAGTTGTGTAAATAAATAATTAGATGGTTAAGTGATTACTTAATATTACTTAAAAAATAGCGTATTTATTGTTAAAGATCTTTATGAATATATCTTATTAAAAAAAATTATTGTAACGTAAAAAAGTATAAATTTAGGTTAAATACTTTTATTATATGATTAAAAAATTTACAACGAGTTAATTGTTTGAAAATAAAGTAGCTGCAACTTGTAGCTATTCTTTTTTCCATTGTAGGATATATTTACTCTAATAAAATAAAAATGAACCTATGTTTTATTTTACCATTTGAAAAAAAAAAAATTGGCGGGGATTAACTCCTCTAATTATTCTCACCCCGTTGAAACAATTCTTGATTCTCACGATCAAGACGTGTAACAGTACTCAACTATAAACTAGAACTCTTAGACTGCACAAAGCACATCTTAATTCATGAATTTTAGTTGAGATCAGGAAAAAAAAAATAAAAAACAAATAAATTCACTAGGTTACACGGGTGAACTCCTCAACTCAAACACAACATAAATTGATTAATTAAAAAGATTAATCATATCCAACCGTTTAGAATTCAATCCCGTTGTATTTCTTTCTAATCATCCTCTATAATGTTTTTTAAAAAAATTTGAGAACTTTCTTGAAGGTATATATACTCATATCAATATACATCTATTTCTTATAAAAACAATTAAAAATCTAAAATATTCTGGTACAAATATATAAACTAGATAATTACAAGAGAAATTACTAAGTTAATAAGTATATGAAATTTTGTGTTAGGCCTCTAATAATTGTTGATGTTGAAACTTACAATACATTATTTTAGTAAGACTAATTAAACTGATAAGGAGACACAGAAAAAATACTATTATATATAAAATAGATAGACAATTATTTTTAGAAAATTAATGTTATAAAAAATTATTTTATTTAAGATACAAATAAAAAATTGTGTAGAAAGTAAATATATTTATAATATATAACAAAATAAAATAATTATAATAGAAAATAAAATAAAATAAAATTTTAGAAATAATTTATTGAAATTAATAGGGGTAAAAAAATAAAAACACAAGAATTCTTTCCCGGTTAGCATCTAAACACACAAATGAAATTTTATTTCACTTAAATTATTATTTATTTCAAACACGCAAATGAAATTCTCCTTCATTACTAATTAATTCCAATTACGACTTCAAATCCAAATCCAAAATAGTTTGACTCCAAATACAGTAAGTTCGGTTCAAATTTGAAATTATTCGACAACTTACCTTTCTTTATCTTATCATTTCTTCATCTTCGTATCTAATTTAATTCCTTCATTTATTTTTGTCGATCTTCAAATCAACCCTCTTGAAATAGTTTTACGTTTTCAGGTGAATACCCCTCAAGCATGTTGTCTGATAAGTTCCCTGAACACCAGATCAATCGGAGCGAAAATGATGACCCCAACAATTTTGTGGCGCTCGAGATAGGGAAGATTGTTGAGAAGCTCAACCCCATTGACGTCCAATCTGAAGTACTGGTTGATATGTCTCCTACAGACTCCCCCGATACATTCGGGTTAGTGTTGAACTTAATTTTCAATCACTTATGGTGATTGCACAACACACCCAGGATCAACTTATATGAAAACATCGCTCAAACTTTTTTTCAAAATACACACAAAGAGAGTACAAACATTTCTCTCTAATTCTCTCACTCTAATTCATTTCCTAGCTTCTAGCTTCTAGCTTCTGAGTTTACAGTACAACCCTACACATTTATTTATAGATTTTCATAACTGTCATTAAGTTGTTTGTAAAAGCTTCAAAATCATGTCCACCGTGTTGACCATTCAACCTTCACTTCCTTCTTGGCTTCTTCTTCTCCATGGACGGTGGTCAACACTTCCAGAATTCTCTTGATCTTCTTGAACAATCTTGTTCCTTCTTCAGCTCTCTTGAATCATCAAGTTTAACTTTTCAACATCCCCCTTTAAACTTGATTCGGGGATCTTCTGCAATTCTTGCAACATCTTTGGTCTTATGGACTTGTCTTGAAATTTCTGTTTCGTCTGGCTCTCTGCCTTTGGATCATTATCGCTCATGGCTCTGCCTCTCTCGTCCAGTTTTGTATAGAGATGGTTAACTCTGAAGAGATACCATCTTCTTCCCTGTACATCCTTTCCCTGGAACCATTACCGAGGCATTACATTTTTTTCAGACATCATGCTTCACTTTTCTTTGTTTGTAGTCTTTCACGAATAGGCGAGCTTTGTATCTCTGAACTTCGCCTTTCTCACTTTTCTTCGTCTTATGGACGCACTTCACTCCAATTAACTTATGGTCTTCTGGTGGACTACATTGCTTCCTCTCTATGGTGAACATCTCTTCATCCATAGTCATCTTCCATTTCTTCTCTTTAATGACTTCGATGAAGCTAACCGGATCTTCTTTGTCATCGTTGTTCTTGCAACATTCTTCAGCATTCTTTTCATCATTTGAATGCTTTCTCTCAGGATTCTCCTTGGTCCGATATCTTTCACCAGGATCCACTTCCAATTTTTTCCTACTCCAGTATCTTTCACCCGGATCCACTTTTGATTTTTTCCTGGTCCAATATCTTTCACCCGGATCTACTTCTAACTCCTTCCTTGTCCAGTATTTTTCACCCAGATCCACATCTGACTTTTTTCTTGCAGGTACGGGAGCACTTTGTGTCACTGTTGGTGGCACTGCTTCGACCTCTTCTTGTGGCACTATTGGTGACACTTCTTCTTTAATCACGAGCTCCTTGAGCTCCGTTTCTTCTTCAAATACCCAGCTAACAGGATTCCTATATTGAGCCATCATTACCATTCAGTTTAGCTCATTTGCATTTTCCTTCACTAGTTCATCATTTTCATCTTCATTTGCGAACTCTCTTCTGCATTCACGGGCATAGTGGTCATATCTGTTGCAGTTATAACACTTCACTTTTCTTCTCCTATCATTACCTCTGAATTCATTTTCTCATCCTTGATAGCCACGACCTCGACCTCGACCTCTTTGTGAATTTCCCCATCTCTCTTTTCTGATTGAGAGCTTTGACTGCAAGACTTGATCATCATGTGGGGTGCTTGAGGTATTCTTCTTATTGATTCGTTGTTCATGGATTTCTAGCGCGGCTTGTAACTCGTCTACTGTCATGACATCCAAATCCTTCGATTCTTCAATGGCTACAACAACGTACTCAAATTTTGAATTGAGGAATCTCATGATCTTTTCAAGCACACGTACATCTTCGATCTTTTATCCACATCCTCTGATCTAATTCACAATAATCAATATTCTAGTAAAATACTCAAAAATTGACTCATTTTCTTTTATCTGCAGTAATTCGATCTCCCCTCTTAGACCTTGAAGTCTAATTTGATTGTCTTTTCAATTTCTCGATTTGCTTTATGAAGAATTTCCCATGCTTGCTTAGCGGTGTTGGCAGTGGAGATCTTCTTAAAACTTGTTTCTCCTATACTCTGATAAAGTAGATATAATGCATTATTGTCCTTTCTTCTTTCTTCTTTAAGCTCTGCCTGTTGGGCCTGGCTTAGATTCTCTATTTCTTTGGGTTCATCATACCTGGTATCAATCACATCCCAGAAATCTTGTGAGGCTAGAAGGACTCTCATCAGGATACACCACTTCTCGTAATTATCTTTGTTTAGTCGCGGAAGCTGGGGCTGGAAAAAATTGCTAGAGGACGCCATCGGATTTGCTTAAGCACTTGAGGTGCTTAGTTCTGAAAATAAGTGCTGAATTTGGTCAAACTGATTGCATGGTTGTGTCCAGAGCATTCCGTTTAGTAAAAAATGACACTTCATTTGCTCAAATCGAAGTTAAATTGAGCCTGGAACAGACAAAATAGAGAGGAGGGGCAAATTTATAATTTTCATAAATTTTTGATGACGTGGAAGTGATGATGTGGCATAGGGTGATAACGACATTGATGACATGGAGGGCGTGGTGCACGTGGGATTCATGCGCGTCTGGAGGTTGACGACGACTGGGACGCGTGAGGGTCACGCGCAGACTCTTCTGGCCGTGCGTGAGGGCTTGTTCGGCTGCGTGTGGCTTCAATCCTTTCGCGGTTACGTTCCTGCTAGAACGAAGAAGCTAGATCTATGCTCAAACTTGTGGTTTGAACGTTGGGCCTTCACGAATTGGCTTCGAAAGTGTGGACTCTGTTTTTGAAAAAAAAAATTGGGTTTGCTCAAGCTTCACTCATTTGGCTTTAATACCATTTGTTGAACTTAATTTTCAATCACTTATGGTGATTGCACAACACACCCAGCATCAACTTATATGAAAACATCACTCAAACTTTATTTCAAAATACACACAAATAGAGTACAAACATTTCTCTCTAATTCTCTCACTTTAGCTAATTCATTTCCTAGCTTCTTGCTTCTAAGTATACAAAACAACCCTACACATCTATTTATAGATTTTCATAACTGTCATTAAGTTGTTTGTAGAAGCTTCAAAACCGTGTCCACCGTGTTGACCATTCAACCTTCACTTCCTTCTTGGCTTCTTCTTCTCCATGGACGGTGGTCAACACTTCCAGAATTCTCTTGATCTTCTTGAACAACTTGTTCCTTCTTGAGCTCTCTTGAATAATCAAGTTTAACTTTTCAACAGTTAGGTCCCGCTTTCAAAAACAACCCACCAGAGTCCTTGTCCAACTTCTACTCACTTGCTGAGAAAACACTTCCCTTTAGTAAAACATTTAAAGCTAAAGATGTTAAGGGCTCATTTTTCTGCATGAGGGGTGCCATTCAACAAGTGAAACATGAAATGATTGTAAACAAATAAGTCTTTGGGCAATGCACCCTAAGCGACTATATATGGTAGTCCTTTGCAAATAGGGCCCTCTAAAGAAGAGATTGAGAAGGCGAAGTCCTTTATATTCTCCACGCCTTATACGAGTATTTGTGAGCTGCCCGAAATGGTTATAGAACTAGCACATGCACTTCCAGTGCTTCTCACAGACAGATTTGTTTGTGGGCCTGATGAGATGCGTGCTTCGCACTTAAAGAACACTTGTCGGCGCCTTTTGGCTGAATACGATTCCTTTACTAAGACCTTACAAGTTCAACGGAAGAAGAGCTTGGAACATCGGATAAAAGATAATGTGGGCATATATATAAGCAATCAAACGATCATGTAGCCAAGCTTACGCGGAGGGAAAAGTAGATTGCAAAGGAGATGGCCAAGCTTTTGTTGAATGATATAATATTTAAGTTACATCCATTATAATCAGTTTAAGCTTGTAGAGCAGTTGATAGTTAACATGGTATCAAAGTCAAATGTCTCGTGTTCAAACATCACTGTCATCCATATTAAAAAACTGTTGTTTATCCACCGCAATGCACATATTCATTGTTCCAAAATAGTATGTTTTAACTTGCCAAAAAAAAATGGGTCTTTAAAGTTATGATATTTCAATTTACAATTTGTGACTTGAGAGAATTATTGAATTTAATTTTTTCTCACTTTCAGATCACATCACTCCATTGCCTATTTTTACAATTTTTATTTTATTTTTTCATAATAGAAGCATTGATTACAATACATGTAACATGTCTACACAAACTATTGTTGTACATTATTCAGACACTTTTGGGCCTTCTACAAACTCTAGGGCTTGGTCCAATATCCTAATACATCAAGCCCTGAATCCATCCTTATTTTCTGGTACATCACATTCTCAGCGAACATGTGAGCCCACATGTAGCAGTGACCACTCATACAAGCAATCTATGAATCAGTGAAACATGGTAGGTCCTTTTCAAATGGCCTTTATGGACCATTAGGCACAAAAGGGGTTAGTCATATAAGCACACCTACTTCATTGAAACATAGTCCATTCTTGTTGTCATGTCTGTTTCTTTTAGAAGATCCAATAGGACCCCAACTTGGAACTATTGGAAACTATTTAGACATTTGTTGATAGCTATAATAACACATTTTCATTCAATATCTACCTAATTTGTCGTCCTCCATATGGTGTATCTTTACTTCCGATATTGTGTTCTGTTGGTTGTTTCATAGATTGAATTATCTCAAATTAATTGGACAAAAATATTATTTAAAATCTCAACCAAACTTTTCTAAGTTTTAATTCCCAAGCACTAATTCAATGAAACCGAACATAGCCTAAATAGATCGATACAGTCGGAGTCCATTACATGGTGCACAATCAAGCATGCACCGAGCCACCCATAGTCTTTAGGGGGCAACTAAAATTACCTAGACGATTAATGAAAACAGCCTAGAGGAGGGTTGAATATGTTTTTTGTCGATTTTATGATCAATTAAAATTATTTAGCAAAAATTTAATTTTAATCAGTCACAAACTTTAATTCTCTAATCAAGTCTCAAATAAGATCAATCAAACAACTATGAATATAAGTGCATAAATTAAATAATGAGAATACACAGAGATTTTTACGTGGAAAAGCCTGGAAAGACTCCAAGTAAAAATCACGGATACACTCAGATATCGATGCACTATGAATCAAAGAATTTGTACATACTCTATGAAAACAGAACTTACAACCGCTGTAATTTATTGTTCTTCACTCGACGTCTGAAAGTCTAGATTCACTCGCGCTCCACGAAGCTCTCGCTTCAATCTCCGTACTCTGACGACTCTGCTTCTCAACAAATCGAATCACCACGAAACCTCCTGTTTCGATCTCCGCACTCAGACAGCTCCGTTCTTCAACGGGTCAATGCAACCATGTTGCTATAGACAGTGTGTGGATTTTTCAGCAACTAGAACATCCAATTGTGCATGAGAATTGTCGATGTAGAAGCACAATTGGATACACTCAATAACAAGAGAGAATTTGTATATATCTAATTACTCAATAATATTCTCTCACCATATATCTCTGAAGAAGATAAAGCTGTAGAAAATTTGCAGAGAATTTTTTAAGACGTGTTTCCTCTTGTTGTAGACTTGGGTATTTATAGGCAATGTTGAATCAAATCCTAAGTTTGTCATTTCTCATAATTTCACACATATCCAAGTCAAACCCTCTTCTCTGGTGTATATCATATATATAGCACGCACCATAATGTGTATGAGTCGTGAACACATCATAAATTGGACATCGCAGCAAAATTTAGAAAAATCCTTGCCGCAGCTACGCTTGAAGCGTAAGTCCAAGCCTAAAACACCACTTTCCAGCCACTTTTTTATTCTGAATTCGTAAGTTCAAGCGTAAATTCTTCATGAAAACCACTTTTCTTCGCAACTGTGCCAAAACCACCATCTTGAATCCACGAGACTTTTTCCTTTAGGTGACGGGTTCGGAAAATGTCATTTTTGCCCTCTAGAAGACATTTTCACTCAATACGCTCACTTTTGTTTTCCTTTATCAAAGTTGGTAGATGTCATAAAAATCAAAACGACCTATCTAACACTCAACATGGTTATTTGTCCAGAACATGTCATAAATAAACAATTACAATAAATGTTCTTACAACAACTATCCCCCATAAAAAAAAAAAAATTTAATACTAAAAACTATTTTTTTTAAGGGAGTGAGAGAGAAAAATTGAGATTTGCCCCCCATTAATTTTATTAATAATTCTGCTTATTGCCCCTTTGTCTCCCATTACAATTTTTTCTGCCTCCGTCTCTGTGCACAGTACCGTCCGATACGTTACGTATTATTCGATTCATAATCGATTTATAATTAAAGATCCATATAGCCTGAATCCGTTACACCGTTTCCACGACCGCACCCAAAACCGCATCGGCGAACCAGAACCAGACCTAAATGAACTGACACTTTGATTTTTCAAAATTAGAATAATATGGAGATTACCAAATGTTGTAGGACTGCACATTCATGTGGCAGTTAAAAACTAAATCAGAATATAATGGAGATTACCAAATGTAGTAGGACTGCACATTCATGACTCATGTGGCAGTTATAAACTATATGCATTTCATGTGTCTCTGCTTGTACAATAGAAGGCACAAGCAGACCAAACACAAAAACACAATAAATTAGATGCATTAAACTACTTCACAGAAGAGAAACATCAAATTGGTTTGATTTGATATATGTTCCATGTAATATTATTAAGTTTAACCCCGACGGGTGAGTGGGATGGAAGAGTTTCTGGGTCCTTCACCATAAGGTTTTAGGTTCAAATTCTCCCAACTACGTATCCGTCTGGGCCATTGGAGTTTTACCCGGTCGTTAACTTCAGGACCCGAAAATTAGTCGAGGAGCGCGTAAGCTGACCCGCCGGTTTATATTTCTAAGCTCCCCAAGTGCTTAATGACTCTCAATGGTCATTAAATAATACCATGTACAAACATCTCATGACTAAACCTAAAAAAAAAAAAAGCATATATGTAATGCTCTCCAAGTACTTCTATTGCATCTCATCTTTATAAAGCCTACTTCAAACTTCAAACTCTCAGTTGTGTATAGGAGGTTTTCTTCTTGCCGGAGAGTAATCCATCCCTGCTAGGTCTAAAATATCCGGATAGTGCTCGGTGGATCCTTCCCGGTCTCCGGTAACAGGTGAAGATTTATTGAAGAAGCTCTCTTCTTTTTCACCATGTTGTTCGCTACTCAATTTATGCGGTGAGATAGGGTCAGCTCTGCTCCCTCCATTCTTCTCATTCTGTACATGGAGGATATATAGAACTATGTTAAGGCCAAAACGAACAAAGAGGGTGTTCATTTAATTAAACCCTATATATATATATATATATATATATAGTCTTATGAAAACCAACCTTTGAGGTGTTGATAGCACTAGAAGTGGTCTTTGTCAGAAGTTTTCTTGAGTCCCCTGCAAATTGTAAATACAAAGCTATTAACTTAGACATGACATGGGACTTACTTAGTCATCATTAATTAAGGCAACTAATTCTTAAAATGTTTTATAATGAATTTCTATATATGGTTTTATTGTTAGAAACTTCAAAAGTTCTCTTGTTTTCTGTTCATGGTTACCTGAACAATGTGCATCTTTGCAGAGAATAGCATGTACAGTGCCTCCATTACTTGTTCTATGAATGGTATTTTCCTGCATTCGGATAAGAAAAAAATTGTCACCATGGGAATCGAAATTGGAAAATAATAGTACCCGTCAAAATAAAAAACTGAAAATCGAAGAAATTCGGAAAATGTTCAAATGAAAATCTAGAACATGAGAGCATTGGAGACTTACATGGAGTAAAAGATGCTCAACTGATGCAAACCCTTTTTCGAAGCGTATTCCTAAATAGAAACAACACAATCATTTTAGTATATGAATCACTTTAAGTGTCAAACAAGGACCAAATTCAGATGCTCATGATATGTATGGATATATGCATATATACCTTGAGCCTCAAAGATGAGCAAGGACAAAAGTAGAAGAGAGAGTAACAAAAAAGGCCTCATCTAGAGAAAGATCCTTGAGAATGAAGAACAGATTGGGTGAGAAACTATAAAAGTTGACAGATTTGATATTACTAAGGAATTGGAAGGAACAGAATGTGGGGTTAATTGCCTTTGGATTCTCTTTCTGTATTGAAGAGCTTAGACATATATATATATGCATGAAAGTTGTGAATGGTCTATCACATGGGGAGAACCTCCTTAAATATACTCATGTTATGTTATGGGGCTCATATTAATTTCTTGATCATGGAATTAAAATTTTTTTTTTTTTTATTTCATTTTATTCACTTTTCGACTGTGGGATTTGAATTGCATAGTTCAGGGGACAAAACAGTGTTAAGAAGATAAGGAGGCAGGGGCTCCATCTTCTTGAAACCTAGGGTCTGTTTGGATAGGTGGTTTTGGTTTTGGTCTTTGATTTCAAGACCAAACCATATTTGGTTGGTGGGTTTTGGATTTGGTTTTGGGTTTTTTAAAACCAATCACTAAAACCATGGTTTTGGCTTACCAATTTTGATTTTTTTTTTCTCTCTCTCTCTCTATATATATATATATGGCCGAAAATATGAATTATTTTGAAAAAAATAATATATAATATTTGGAAAAAAAATAAATTTTTGGGAAAAATAATTTTTTTTCCAAAAAAATTATTTTATTCCCAAAAAAAATTAATTTTCGGAAAAAATTTATTTTTCCCCATTTTATATCCTTTTTTTTCTAAATTTTTAAATTTTTTCAGTATATAATAAAATTATTCAGAATTTTATATTTTTTTGAATTATATATATTTTTTCAAATTTAAGATATATTATTTGAATTTTATATATAATTTTCACATTTTAAAATATTTTTTTCGATTATATATATATATTTTGGAATAAAAAAAATAAAAAATGTCAAATGTTTTCGGGAATTTTAAATATTTTTTAATTATATATATTTTTTCATTTTAATATTTTTTTCCAATTTTATATATATTTTTCATATTTATATATTTTTAATACATATTAGTATATATATATAATTAGACCAAGACCAAGACCAACTCCTTACCAAACATTATATATAGGTTTTAGATATACCTAAAACCACCCAAGACCACCAAAACCAAAATCACAAGACCAAGACCAAAATCAAATTCCCAAACGGGCCCCAAGGGACGTCCTCAAACAATAACCCAACAAGACATTCTAAAATGACAGAAAAGTAGCATGAAAAAGTATACTCCCTGCTGTTACAGGATGTCCATTTGTCTCACATCGCATAAAGAGGGGAAAGTGAATGGGATTTAAATGGGTGGATATTAGCCTAACCAATTGCCTTAAGTTTTTGGGTCGAACCGCGAAGCATCTACCCATTACAGTTAGTATCAGAGCTGAAACTCAGTCTTTCATCCGGTATCAAGCCAAGCGCCCGCTAGGGTCCCACACACCCGGGTCGAAGTCTGGGTCCAAGGTCGGGTAGGCAGGGTGATCCGATAGCAACGAGGGTGTTGCGCGGTTTCGGATCGGGGAGAATGTTACACGGTGCCCATTTGTCCCACATCGGATAAAGAGGGGAAAGTGAACGGGGTTTAAATTGGTGGATGTTAGCCTAACCAATTGGCTTAAGCTTTTGGATCAAATCACAAAATATCCATCCGTTACACCTGTCATATTAATAGTCCACTTTCACATTACTTTATTTGATCACTTTACCAAAACTACAAACCATCACATCATCTTGGATTCATTAAGAGCAAATTTGGCAATTCATCTCACTATAGTCATTCTGTAAAAAAGTTGGACTTCCAAAAAAGAACATTTAAATTGGGACGGAGGGAGTATAATTTTATATTTTTCTCAAATTATCACTCTTCAGTAATTTCAAAAAACAAAGGACCTACTGAAAAAGTAAAATTATACTATATTATGGCAAAATTAAAAACACAAAATACCTAATAAAATATTGAAAAAGTCAAATTAACTTGACAACTTTTGTGGGAATCATTTTTTCATTTCCCAACTACATACTTCACCTTAAACTACTAGGGTTTAGGACAAGGTATCCAGATCCTTGTACTTGTAGTGAGCAACCAAAATAGGAAGAAATCTTCTCCCATAGCTTTTTTGTGCACCGCCCTTAGGAGAAATTATTGCATAGTCTCGGACTACACTATTGTGAACAATGACGAATCGACACGTAAGTAAATGTCTTCGTGACCCAATCACTTTTGTGTCATGTTGCATGTAAATTGTGTTTTAATTGACAAAACACAATTTTTTTTATCTACGAGTAATTTTTATATAGTACAGGATTACATAATCCCGACAAATCGCATGTAATCTTGTACTCCCTCTATCTCATATTAGTTGTCCACTTCTTCAATTTTATTTGTCCTAAAATAGTTGTTGAGTTTCGAATCTCAATACAATATAATCTTATACTTTCCTAAACTATCCATCTTCATTAACTTCAAAAAATAATGGGTATCACTAAAAACTACAATTATACAACATTATCAAATGGCAAAATAAAAAAACATAAAATAACCAATTTAGGACGGAGGTAGTATTAATGTATGTTTACCATTTTGTTATACAACCGAAACTCTGTTTCCAAGCATGTAATCCCAAACCATGAAAAATTTGCCTTCTCCAGTCAAGCAATCATCTACCGCATTAAGGGTTAAAGGCAAGCACGAAGCCAGTGAAGGACTAGTGGGGGCATCCACTCCCACCGAAATTTTTCCTAATTAGAATTTTACTAAATACTTCAAAAGTACCACCAAAAAATCATAAGAAATGATTCGATCATCTTATTTTTATTTCTCGAACCGAGAGATCCATGAATCGAGATCCTTATGCATATAGATTCTATTTCATTATATTCCATTCATATCCCAATTCCATTCATTAATTGTGAATGCCTCCACTAAAAAAATTTGTAATTACATTTTTTATTACAATCATATAAAAAATTTATAAAATTATCCCCCAATAAATATACAAATATATTGCTCCAAATTTGTCGCCCCCTCAAAAAAATTTCCAAATCCGGTTAAAATTCCCTAAGGGTCCGTTTGGTTAGACGGAAGTGAGATGGAAAGTGAAAGTGAAAGTGAAAGAAAGTGAAGAAAAGGAAAAGAAAATCAACTTTCCGATATGTGTTTGGTTAGATGGAAAATTTTGAAGAAAATTATGAGAAAATATTGTTTTGGTAGTTTGGATAGCATGAAATGGAAAAGAAAATAATTTTTAATTCCAAAATTGCCCTTATATTTTAAGTACATCAAATATAATGAGTCTTTCTTAAACATTTAATACTTAATTATTTATATATATATCTTTTTTCTAAAAAATAAGTAAGATATTTAACAATAAAAATAATAATAATTCACTTATAAAATATTTATATTTAAAATTAGGCTCTATAATTTTTTCTTAGATTGAATTATTAGACGTTTCTACAAATTGATTGAAAAAAAGATGACGGAAGCTTAGAAAGAGTTGTAAAAATTAAATCTTAACCATTTAACTTTAAATATAGATTGTTAATTATGGCAACCACTACCTATATATAGCTTGACATACTTCTAAATTTAACGTATAAATTTATCATTATTTAATAATATATTTTAATTCTAAGATGATTATCCAATATAATTCTACATGTATAATAGATAATTAGTGCAATATCATACATAAGTTTTCATGATTTTGTTATTTAATGTTTTGACTCGAAATCTATTAAAAATTATTAAAAAAATAAAGACGATAAAATAATTTACTAGTTATAATTCTAACAAATAAAAAATCATTACTATTTTGGACTTTGTAAAGAGAGACGAAGCACTAAGTTTGTGAATCAAAATTCCATCGGACAAACTAAACAATAAATTAAAATAGGAAACAATAAACTAAACAATAAACTATAGATAAAATTGTAAAATTGATTGATAAAATGATAAGTTTCACAGAAAATAAAATTTTCGCGTGTTTTATGCTAGAAAAGTTTTGAGGAAAATGTATCTATGCGAGAAACTGATTATTCTCAAAATTTTCACTTTCCGCCTAACCAAACTCAAAAAAAATAGAATCTTTTTCCGTTTCTTTTCCTTTCCGGCTAGTTCACGGATTTTCTTTATGACCAAACAAACATCTTGATCTTGTCAAATGAGATGATCCTGTGTTTTATCTTCACCAAAGGCTTTGTCTGCATCTCATCTTCTTGATCAATCTTTTAACAGTCTCACATTGATTTACCGACTGCAAGCATTCACTGATCGTATATATAAAAATGTAAAGGATTCTTATCATTTCAAGGTCTACGTCTCTTGGTGTAATAGATTTTTTGCCCTTTTAGTGATTGATCAGATCGGACGGCTGTACTATATTATATGGTGTCCCAGGCTTAGGATCGTTTGATTAGAGAGTGTAGCAAATTAGGAAACATGGATTGGACACCTAATTGACAAGCGCAATCCAATAAAACCATATTACTACCTAAAGAAACCCACACAATTACACTTCAGTTTGTTTTGGGAATGGATTTTAGAAACTGGATCCAACGATGCTAAAACATACTAGTAACCAACAAAGTTGCTCTAACCGGGAACATACTAAGGCTCGGTTTGTCAGAGAATTATAAAGTCATTTTGAAAAGTTGGTACTCTCGACTTCTTCATAACCCTCTTTTATTATCTGAAAAACAGTTTTTTTTATCAAAAATGCCAAAAGTAACTTTTAAAAAACCAATATAAATGAACCGGGCTTAAGAAACGGGATACAATAAACCCGTACCATATAGTTATATGTATAGTAATATAAGGAGATATATATGTAATTATGTATATAGACATTGATTACCACAACCGTGGACATCATCCGAGAAAATAGGGCTACTTAACCGCCCTTTTACTCCTTATAGAGTAGTTTTGAGATGGAAACTATACAAAACGGAGCAGATTGAGGAAACAAAATAATCATAAAGTGTTTACTTTTACTTTTTTCTCCGTTTTAAAATAAGTGTCATATTTGAAAAGTCAAAGCATTTTATCATATCACTTTACTAGTTTACCCTCCATGCATTAAAATTATAAATCATGTGCACAATAAACCATCACATCATTATGGTGAGACCAAGAATAAAGTTAGTATTTCATTCATTATCGATGCATTATCTTAAAAAGTTGAATTCCCCAAAATGGCATTATAAATAGGGACAGAGGTAGTAGTTCATTACTCTAGTCTTTCTAATTTTTGTGGTGGGGAAGTATTGGTTCACAAATATGTAATGGTATTTTAAAATTTGAGTAAAATTATTTGTGGATATAAGAGATAATTGAATATCATGGAAACTTATAAGGATTGAAAAAGAAAATATGTTTATCTGTTGAAGCTAAAAAATAAAAAAATAAAAGGGAGGTAAATTAACCTCCCCAGAGGTACTAATAATTTTCACACACATGGAGCATTTGAGGATTTTATAATAAACTCCTCTAATTTTTTTATACCATAAATAACACATGCTTTAAAATCTATATTTCTTTCTCTTTTTATTGATTTCAGTACATATAAAATAATTATTGTCTTTTTAACCAAGAAAATATCTTGGTTATTTATTTTTATTTTTTTAGGGGCAGTTGAGTTCAGATATTTATTTATTTTATTTAGGGGCAGTTGAGTTCAGGTGTCAAAGTTGGACAGAAATAATTGTAATATATCTCAAACAGTCCATGTAACATTAGTCCAAACCTGAAAGCAGATCCTCGAAGGAGATCAATGTAATTTATTTGAAAAATAATAAGTGGGCAAAATTCCAAAATAGCATATTTTTACTATTATTGATCAAAGCGCTTTTAAAAAAATTATATATATATATATATATATATATATATTAAAAACATAGGAAAAAAATGATTGGTCCTTAACAGAGTCGGTGCGTCTCCACGGTTACTCCACCAATTCCACCACCACCGTATAGATCGAGAAAATGAGTTTTTGTTTTCTTTTATAAGATTCTTTTACATTGGGCCAGCGAGTCATCTATAGAGGCAACAGAGACGGGATTATTAAAGATCTCAAGTCTTAATTCCAACATAGCCATTAATTGCCTTAGGCATTGCACCATCACAAGGAACATCCATTACTAAATGCCAAACCTCAGAATAATTCAAGTCAAAGAATTTAAATTAAAGTTTCACATTGTCAGGTTATGCTATTCTGTATGATTCGAGTAAGTTACCTTAATAAAAATTTAAAATTTTATTTCAATTGTATATAGATTGAGTTATTTAATATTTTGTTTGGAGTTATCCAATTTGAAGGTCCGCCTAGGTCACTCCCATGGTTCCCTATAACAATTACCGATATTGGTTCGTAATATTTTTGGAAAGAGACGATACAATTTCTTAGGATTGATACTCATTTTTAGGATCGATATTGTCCAAGTCCGATACACCGATACCGATACCACGATCATTACCAAAACTGATACCGTTACTGCAAACTATGGTCACTTCTTGTTATGTTTACATATAGGAGTATCACATGGTCATGGTTCACCATATTGTCTAATATGTTCTTTAAAAAATGTTGATATTGTTATGTAGTACATAATTTTTAAGACTTTTATTATTCGAGTCCAATACATGCACCGTTATCGTTACCGCGACCAGATTATGCACATGGTATAACAATGATTATATAATATTGAGGTCATTAGTTCCGAACCAACTTGGGATGACACCAGGGCGGAGCCAATTAAGGCCCAAAGGGAGCACTTGCCCCTCCTGATTGGTTCATTACCCCTTTTATATATGTATGGTATATTGTTATTCTATAAAAAAAAATTAGTGTATTTTTTTACCTATAATAGCTTTAAAATGTCCCTCCTAAAATTTCTCTCCTTAATCTTTCTGATTCTTACTCTATTTCCTTATTGCTTTTCTTTTTCCTTTACCTATTTTATTTCCAAAAATATCTATTGTTAAGTCTTTCTGTAAAAAAAAATTAGTCTTATTTTATTTTTTTAATTTAATCTTCTTTTATTGTATTTTCTTATTTATTTATTTCTTCCTTTTTTTCATATTCCTATGCCCCTCCTTATCAAAATTTCTGGCTCCATGGAGTGATGGGGTAAGAGTATAGAATTCCTGATAAATCACTTCCACATGACAGGGCAATAAGAAATCATCATTATAGCATTAAGAACCAACTCCTCACATCACAGATATTGTTCCAGAATTTAAAAGGAGACCTAACTACTAAACAGAACCTCATTCAAATAACAAAAAATAATTTTAAATAATAAAAGGATCCATGAGAAATTTTGAACATAAAATCCTTAAACTATAAAATAATGAGATGGATTGTTTGGTTTGTTTGAAAACAATTTTTTGTCAGAAAATTTTAAAAAAAAAAAATTGCTTGGTTTTTGTTTTCCTGAATTTTGAGACCTACTTTCAAAAATACAAATCAAACAGACAAAACAGGATGAAGATGATGAAAATGTTTCCATTAGTAGCTTTCCCGTCAATTCATAATCGAAACAAACCCTAGTGTGAACAGGGTTTGAAAAGCCTAGCTAGCAACTTTAAGAAGCAAGTCAGACTGGAGTAGGAAACCATCTTCTTCACTTGGAACATATTGTTTGCATGGAACTCATTCCTAACAATTGCGACAAACCTATATCGATCTGTGACATGAGTATATATATACGTCCAAAAATTATCTTCACATCACTTTCATGTTGAGACGTTCACATGTCTTGGAAAACATAGTCACATGGGATTTGAGCCTACCATGTTCAAGCTGACCATTGACGTTGTTGTTGTCTTAGTGCCGGCTTGTATGTATAGGCCCAATCTGCCATTGAATTCACAGACAATGGTAGTTGGGTCTTGACCCCACTCATCAAGACTTCGACAATGAAGTTTGCACTTTTTATTTATTATTATATCTATTTATTTATTTCGATATGGTAATCAAAGGCATGCAAACACGTACCATAGTATCGTGTGTGAGACTTGAATTCCCCCTCACGCATGGTTTTTCTATTCCGATATCATGATAATTAGTCAATTATTCGAAAAGCATAAATTATTAGAGATGATGTAAATAAGATATTTATATCATTCAATATCTATGTGGTACTCATGAACTAGCCATTCTCGTCTAATTGACATCAATGATACAAAAATTAAATGGTTAATCTGAGAATAAGAATATGTACCGTTTGGCCATTAGGCCTTTGGTTGGTCTAGCAATATTTAACATGAATAATTTTGCAACTTATATTGCTGCTTAAAATGTCACAAAAACTAAATTAATTTCATTGCAAAAAGCCTTTGAAGCAATATCGTTTTCTTAATTTTCAATTTGTTATGCACTAATGGCATCCATCCAGAGAATTGGAAACTCTGAACAACTCTGCCATCCATTTCCTCCCTTCGCCAATAATCATAATTTAGCAGGCCAGGGAAATTCATGTGTTCACTTCAAAGTTAAAATCAAAGTTGTCAGAATCCCGATTTTACTTGATAAAATCTTATGATTTTACGATTTTGTACAATTTTACTACGTTTTTAAAAGAGTTAATTACAGTTAGATCCCCTCGAGATATGTCAAATAATAGGTAGACCCCCTGCCATTTGGTAAATTACAGCTAGACCCTCTCAAGCCAATTGGCATATATTTTCGGTGATTGATAATGTGAAATTACATCTTTACCCATGCCTATATTTCATTTAAAAGATTTAAAAATTATTATTTTGTCAATTACTTATTTACAAAGGTAATCTTGGTTCCATTATGAATTTTAAATGAGGGTATTTTGGTATTTTAACATGTCCTGTGCATCTACTCGAGGATATTTAAGACATTTCACATCTAAAAAGTGTTGACATCAGCATTGATTGAGTTTGACCACGTTAGTAAGGGGTATTTGTTACAACTTATAAACTTGAGGGGGTCTATCTGTTATTTGACATATCTCGAGGGGTCTAGCTGTAATTAATCATTTTATAATGATTTGACAGTTTCGCCCTTCATATGAAATGCCCAAAAACTTTATGATTTAGTTCAATATCCCAATATATGACCTAGATTTATAAGAAAATATTTAAATAGACAATGTATTAGAAAATTTTAAAAATTCCAATATGATTTAGATTTTTAAATTAAATATTTAATTATTAATATTTTTTAAAAAAATTTAATACGAGTTGATAGAATCTTATGATTCTACAATTCCGATTCTACGGACCCCAAAACGATTTTACTTATAATCCCGATTCTGACAGCCTTGGTTAAAATCAAAACAAATTAGGCTTCTCTGAATTCTGATATCCAGTTTGAACCAAAAGACGTGTATTGGGCCTTAAAAACTGACCCCTTCAAGCCCGGTCCAACCCAATCTAGCAGGACTAAAACAGCCCAAACATATGGGCTGATTTTAGCCTGTAACCGCTAACCACCCATTTGAACACAAGACCTTTCAAGTTTCAATGTGATAATAATAATAATATCGTAGTTGTCAGAATCCCAATTCTAACTGGTAAAATCTTACGATTTTGCGATTGTGCTACGATTCTATATAATTTTACTACGATTTTACTACATTGAAATAATGGTTGAACGGTTAAGCCCTCCATATGAAATGTCCAAAAACTTTATGAGTTAGTCCAATATCTCAATATATGGCCTAAATTTATGAGAAAACATTTAAATAGCCAATGTATTAGAAAATTTTGAAAATTCTAATATGATTTATACTTTTAAATGAAATATTTAATTGTTAATATTTTTTAAAAAAATTAATACGTTTAGGTAGAATCTTACGATTCTACTTACGATTTTACGATTCTGATTCTACGGATCCCAAAACGATTCTATCTAAATTCCCGATTATGACAACCTTAGATAATATGTTAACCAGCTATGTACTCTAAAAACTTAAAATATTAGAGAATGTATAACTTAAATATTTATGTCATGTAAAGTTTTGGTATTATTTTCCATGGGCATATCCATTATCAAAATATATAGGCCGGTTTTAGCCAATTTGATAAGTTTTATTTTGATCGGCACCAGTCTGATAATCAGATGAGCATTTTTGTAATTGAATTCATATCTGATTTGCGATTAATTGGATATTTGAATTGATAAAAACATACTTTTTTAAATAAATTATTTGTTTGAAAAAATGGCAAAAATGATTCATACTGTGTGTTGCACTTCCTTCATAGAGATAAATCACTCCTCTCCCTTGGTTGTACTGGCAATTCCAAAAGCTAGATGTTTAGATAATCACCTGACCATGAGCTTGTAGAGCATGGCTTTTTTTAATCATCTACGGGAAATTGAACCATCCTTAGCGACCCAGTAAAACAGATGCCCAACAAATCATCAGATCCAGGCCCAAAACCCCAAGCCTTAAAGAACTTCCCCAACAATCTTCCCATCATGAAATTAAGCCTGAAGTCAAGCCCAAATAAGGGCTACCCAAATCAAGTGTTAGGGGTGGATGGAAAAGTGATTGGAGTATAGAGCTGGGATGTTAGTCTCGTCTAATAGTCTAATAGTTTTAAGTTATTTAGTCGGATCACTAAGCATCTGATCCCTTAAATTAAATCGAAAGTATAATTGTTTCCAAATCCTGTAAAAGTAGATCCAAAAAATGAAATAAGGCATTATTTTAGTGGTAAAAAAAAAAATTCTTGACAAATCAAAAATGAACCACCTTTATGTAACAGATATAGTAATAATTTATCTTAAGTGTTGTAAGAAAGGTCAACCCTATCTAGCACGCACACTTTACAAATTATAAAGCAAATCCTTTGTGAATATTTTCAATGTCCCATTGTTCATGGGTTCATGGATAGTGTCATCTTTGGAACTCTTTCGTAAATGGATGTTATAATTTTTCGTTGATTAAATTTGGTGAATTTCACAACATTTTTTAATTTTATTTTGGAAGATCTAGCGATAAAATGCATCCGGATAGGAAATAACTTGTACATAAATCTTTCGACTTCCTCATGACTTGAATAAAGAAAATCACCTTCATGGTTGTTACTTGTGGGAATTCTTTAGGTGAATAAATTTAGTCTTTTGTATAAATGGGACTAACATAATTGATCTCGTGAAGACGAAGGAGTACACCATCTTCATCGAAATTCAACATTTCTAATAAAAATCTTCGAAATTAAATAGTAGAAATGCAACACCCAAACCAGTACTAGTCCATTTATCATAAAATTATATATTTATATATAAGGATATAAAGTACATGTCACCAAACACAAAAAAAAAAAAAAAAAAAAAAAAAAACACACCGTTAACACCAAGTACAAGGGTTAACTACTGCTTTAATCCCCATGGGCTATCAAACACAACATACTTTGAGTCATCTTCCCAAAAGGCTAAAACAGAAGCTTATAACGTCCCTCCAAATTATTCCAACTGAAAATGTAAAGACTTCAAGCTATATAGATATACAGATCAGTGGTGGTGTTGGTGATCATGACCAGGTCCTTTGTGGGGGCCGGGACCGCCCTGCTACGGACCATGGCCACCGGGACCGCCCCGCTGCGGACCATGGCCACCGGGACCGCCCTGCGGCGGACCATGGCCATGGGGTCCCGGAGGAGGAGGTTGGGGGTGACCATGTTGAGGAGGCCCTGGCGGTGGTGCATGCGGTGGTGGTGGGCCAGGGTGGGGTTGGTGTGGGCCGTGTGGCCCTGGTGGTGGAGGATTGTGCATCTTTCTTTGCTACCTTCTTATCTTCTCTTCTCTTGTTAGGTATATATATATAGTGTATATAGAGTATATAGGTGGTAATGTTGTGGCGAAACGTATTGAGAGAGGCTGTCTATTTATACAGATTTTTGAGGTTGCATAAGCTTATCTTTGTCAACTGCTAGTCATAAGCAATGACTAATTTTTGTTCGGTGACCACCTATAATTCAAAGAATAGTCTAGATAACAATAACATTTTATACATTATATCAAAAGCTAAGGTCACTGGTTGATGCCACGTGCGTGCATTCTCCTACTTTCTTTGATTTTCGTAATAATATCCTACCGACATAGTGTCTAGGCCCAATTACTCATTTCTACGGTCCACTTGTCTAGGCCCACTGGGTTCACTGAATCATCCTTTTCCGAAGATATGTAATATTTATAATCGAATATCTTATTTAGATATGTAATGCCAAAGAAAATTTTATTTTATTATAAAATTTGATAATATAATGATATAATTTCTTAGATATGTAATACCTATAATGACATTAATGTATTTTTTGGGCAGAAATCACTTATTTTTTTGGTTTATAGTAAAATATAAAAAACAAACAAAAAAATCTAATTTGTAATTCAAAATATTTTTTTATATTTTTGGACTTATTTTTTTATATATTTTACTCTAATTGGTAGCTCCAAAACAAATTATTTTAGCATTAATGTTTTCTTTAGGCATAAACAAAAAAAAATCGTTTATCAATAAACCCCCCTCTAGTTTCAGGGGCAATTTTGTCCGAAATTGTAGGAAATGAGGCAAGTTGATCAAATTTGTTAACGCCAGAGGGGGTTTTCTGTATAGGAGGGGGCAAGTTGATCTTTTTTGAAACTACATGGAGGTTTCCTGATAGTAGCCCATATTTTAAATAAGATATTCCATTGTATTATTAAATTTTATTAAAATTATTGATTGGCAATAGTATAAAATATATAAAAAAAAATTCTATTCGTATATAAAAATTTATATATATTTTATTAGATATAACCCTTTACTGTTTTTTGAGAAATATTTATATACTAATATATTAAAAACTAAGAGCAATAACTAAATAATGGAATTTTCTTAGTACTATTATTAATGAAATTTTTTTAGTGATAGAATTTACCTTGAAATATATTTTTCAAAATATTTTTGATGTTTTTGAATTTTTATATTTAAAATAAAATTATATATATTGTATTTCATATTTATTTATTGTAGATTGTTTTAATAATTAGAGTGTGATGATAAAGATGGTTGATGTAATGGGTAAAGTGTACGGTTTAGGAATGGGGTAAATTAGATATTTCACTTGAAAATTAATATAATCAAGGGCACTAAAGTCATTTTATTGTCATTACAACACTTTACAAACCTCAGGGGGTGTTTGTGTAAAACATAATGCATTGACCAACATCTACCTACAATTGACCAATACATGAGGAGGTATCAATGCAAATTACCCAAAAAATAATTACTTCCATGTAGGGGTGGACAAAAATCCGGGGAATCCAAAAATCCAATCCATCCAATCCAGTCCGAACATTTTGGATCGATTTCATCATGGATTGGATTGGACATGGATTCAAAAACCCCGAATCCGATATTTTACGGATCAGATATGGATTCCATTTTTGATAATCCGG
Source organism: Cornus suecica (assembly GCA_963922005.1). Taxonomy (NCBI): domain Eukaryota; kingdom Viridiplantae; phylum Streptophyta; class Magnoliopsida; order Cornales; family Cornaceae; genus Cornus; species Cornus suecica. Next base: position 67,420,244 of record OY998240.1, on the reverse strand, counting down.
TCTAGTCCGGTACTGTTCACATATATTTTAATATATTTATATTAATAATATATCGCATAATATATTATTTTAAACTAAATGATAATATCTTATATCACTAATATACTATTTCAATCTAAATCATAATACCATATTTTACACTAAATAATTATCTATTTATATTTATAACATTCTCAATTTTATCAATTTCACTCAATTGAAGTTAATTGAACTACTTTGAATTGGGGATTTACTCAATTGAACCTAATTTCACTACTTTAAGTTGAGTATTTTATCAATTTCACTCAATTGAATTCAATTAAACTACTTTGAATTGGGGAATTTACTCAATTGAAATCAATTTCACTACTTTGAATCGGGAATTTTATCAATTTCGTTTTTTTGAATTTGGGATTTACTCAATTGAACTTAATTTCACACAATTTCACTACATTGAGTTAGAGATTTTATCAATTTCACTCAATTGAACGCAATTAAATTACTTTGAAATGGGGGATTTACTCAATTTTATTTAATTAAAGTGAATTTCACTAATTTAAATTGGGGGATTTTATCAATTTCACTCAATTAAAGTTAATTTAACTAATTTGAGTTAGGTATTTACTCAATTGAACTTAATTTCTTTACTTCAAGTTGAGGATTTTATCAATTTCACTACTTTGAATTTAATTAAACTACATTGAATTGGGAGATTTACTCAATTTCACTAATATGAATTGGGGGTTTTATCAATTAAACTCAATTGAACTCAATTTCACTACTTTGAGTTGGGGATTTCATCAATTGAACTTAATTTCACTCAATTTCACTACTTTAAGTTGGGGATTTACTCAATTAAACTTAATTTTACTCAATTTCACTACTTTGAATTGGAGGTTTTATCAATTGAACTCAATTTCACTACTTCAAGTTGGGGATTTAATCAATTAAACTTAATTTCATTCAATTTCACTACTTTGAGTTAGGGATTTTATCAATTTCACTCAATTGAACTTAATTTCACTACTTTGAATTAAGAGATTTACTCAATTAAAGTCAATTTCATTTATTTAAATTGGGGGTTTTATCAATTTCACTCAATTGAAGTCAATTTAATTACTTTGAATTGAGGATTTACTCAATTGAACTTAATTTAACTCAATTTCACTACTTTGAGTTGATGATTTACTCAATTGAACTTAATTTAACTAAATTTCACTACTTTGAGTTGAGGATTTATTCAATTGAACTTAATTTCATTCAATTTCACTACTTTGAATTGAGTGTTTTATCAATTAAACTCAATTTTACTACTTTGAGTTAGGGATTTCATCAATTTCACTTAATTGAATTCAATTAAACTAATTTGAATTGGGGGATTTACTTAATTTCACTTAATTTATATTAAGTTATATATTTCAAATTTTGACATATTGAATTGGTGGAAAGTAAATTCTTTAAGGTATGAAATTCTATCCAAAGTTGCACGTGACATCCTAGTTATTCCTGTTTCAACTGTTGCTTCTGAGTCGGCCTTAGCACAGGGGGTCATGTCCTTGATCAATTTCATAGTTCTCTTTCTCCTAAAGTTGTTGAAGTCTTGATTTGTGCACAAGATTGGTTACGTGTCTCCTAAGTGCCGATTCAAATTGAAACATAATTGGACGAAATTGAAGCACTCGACTCTTTTTATGTTGAATCAATTATGTTTTTTTTTTACTATAAATTAAATATGTTTTATTTATTCACTATAATTTATTTATAATTATTTGTTAATAATTAACTAAATTCAATTTTACTTTTGTAGGCATAACTAGTATTTGAAGACTTTTGAAGGTAGTACCGGAGTGCATGCAATGTCACAAGGGGCGGTGCTACTGCAGTTTCATCTGTTGTTGTATTTGTAATTTTCTTTATTCTTTTTGAGTTGTTGGATTGACATTTCAGTGTGCTACTATGTTTTTAAGTCCTTATGCTATTGTAGTTAATTACTTGGCTGTTTTTTTGTGTTCTGAGCAATTTGAGGCCACTGCAGTTAATGCCTTATGCTACTGTATCAATGTTTTAGCCTCTTTTGAGGCCACTGGGCTCATTTGTTGTGGCATTCAATTTTGTGTTCTGAGCAATGTTTAAGCCATAACAAGCAGAGATGTAATAACTTCTCAATGACATAACTTTGTTACTTTGTACAAATGAAGGTGGTTTGACACTTATTTAAGGAATATGCTCATTTGTTGTTTCTTATTTTATGATTCTTTATATTTTAATCCGCGAAACCGATCCGAACCAATCAGGTTCACCGCGGTCCGGTTTTGATTGGTTTCGTTTAACAAATGGATTGAATTGGTTCCGGAAATTAAAAATTCGGTAGTAGTGGATTGGATCCAAAATATCCTCAATCCGGTCGAATCCGATCCGTGTCCACCCTTACTTCCATGTATTAGTCATTGCGATGGGTGTTGAATAGTTTTCTTGCAATAGGTTATTTCTAGATAAACACTTTAAATTTCATTTTAAGCAGATTTTTGAAGTAGACATACATTTATTATGCAAAATATAACAAAACTAAATGGAAAAATTCCTTGATCAATACAATTGAGTTCGGAAATATTTTCTTTCGGTATCTTTTTTTTTTAAAATTAAATTTCATTCAATTTGTTTTTTATTGAAAATAAATCATAAAAAATGTTATTTCGATGCCATACTTTTATGAGAAAACTACATATAAGTAATATTAGGGAGTCAAATTACAAAAGGATAAACTTTAACAAACTAACTAAATATAAGTAAATTTAAACAAAACTAATTACATATAGGTAAACAATTATTTTTGAGATCCAAAATACCATCTAAATACTTATCTAAAAGTACCAAAATACTCACCCTCCTCTACCACTCCACCATCCTCCTCATCCACCTCTCCACCATCATCCGGCATCCGCCACTTCACCGTTCTCCTCTCCACCATCATCTGCCACCTCTCCACCACCCCCAAAACTCCTCCCGCGCATGAACAAATTGCCATTTCAGATCAGAAAATATTTCAATCTTGAGATTTGCATAACGTCAAAAGTTTAATAACTTAATCAGCCAACATCCCTTGTAAAACAAAATATATTATATTAGTGGTCCACAGTTAAAATTATGTCCTGCTATGAATCGCAGGCACGGATACAGAATTATGACACAATATGACAAATCAAATCTCCAAAATGTAGTATAAAGGGCAAGAAATAATATACTTTATTTGCATGGATCAAATAATTTTTTTGACCAATTTCCACAACATTATACATGTAGATATAATTATCAATCTGTGCATAGATTAAGAGGCATTACCTAAAACACAAAGATAGAGAATGAAAAATCCCTAACCCTAGAAATTTGAATGACCCAAATTAATCCATCCCTTAGTAGATGTTGTCTCTCCCTTTATTCTTTCTCTACCTTGATTAGGGTCGATTAGTATTAGTTTCGGTCTCCAAGTCCTTATTTTAACTAATCAACTACTTTGCATTACATTCGTCCCTTTCTTAAGAAATTATTTGCAAATGTACTATGTCCTATTCCAAAAGTATCCTATCATATATTCGTATGATGTACCTAGTTCAAAATTAGTTACTAGCGTATTTTTGGTGTAATAGTATAATTTTACCTTTTAATTAGGGTTTGAGTTTCCTAGAAGGCATTGTGGGTATGTGATGAGTGAGTTTCTTACCATTCAAAAAAAAAAAGGTTCAAAATTAGTTCTCTCTCTACAATTTTGCGAATTAGATTGTGGGTTTCGTTGCTAGGTGGTCTTTGGGTGCGAATTTCATGAGTCTTGAGAAATTTGAATTGGTTTGTGAGATTTGGTGGTGATATTATTGGGTTTGGTGGTGGGGAGCGGCGGAGGAAGAGATGAAGTGGTGAAGGACGAGGTAGAGTGGCGGATGATGGTGGAGAGGTGGAGGAGGAGGGTGGTGGAGAGGTGGAGGAGGGAGGTATTTGTACTTTAATATTAGTATTTGGAGGATATTTTGGACCTAAAAAATAATTATTTACCTATATGTAATTAATTTGATTAAGTTTATTTATATGTACATGCTTGTTTGATAACATTTATTAACAACTTAAATCTGAACAAATTCAACACTTATTCAGTTAATAAAAAATTTGAACACCACTTAAAATGATATGAAATTTTAAGTGATAAGGTCATCACTTAACACTGAAGTCCGAAGACTGAATATTTTTAAAAAATATAAGAAAAAATAATTTTTTTAAGCACCACTTAAAACATTTTGTACGTAAAATTCAGATATTAAAATTTTCAGTTTTATAAAATAATACCTTAGTTTGTTAAAGTTTATCATTTTGTAATTTAGACTCCCTAATACCTTATATCTTATATGTAGTTTTCCCTACTTTTATTATATTTGAATAAATTCACGGTTAATATTTGAAATGAACTGTGTAAATAGAAATCATACAGTTAAGTTTTTTTTGCCTTACACTAATATATTTCCCAATAGTATAATTTGATCATTTAACAATTACGTTAGTGATTGCCAAACATGTCTTAAAAGCTTGAGGTGCATCCAAGCACGAAATAATTCGCAAAAGCTCCAAATAATTGAAAACTGACCCGTCTCCTCTATGAGCTGCCAATGCCTCCATTATCATCACTTCTCAGCCTCTCTTCCTCGTTCTCTCTCCCTTTAACTTTTTCTCTCTCTACCTATATATATAATGTATATATATACTTCTCTTTCTTAGACAAAACGAGCTATTGATGGGTTCGAGCAACAGTCGCTTGGGCTCGCGGCCTCCTCGGCCCCTACGAGTCACCCGCACCAAACGCACCCTCTCCTCTCTTCTCATTTGCGGTGGCTCCACCTCTCAACCACCCATCGAGGTACCCTACATCTCAGATCATCATCACCATCATCCTGATCCACATATACGTATACATACATATATATGTACATACACCTAACATCATTCCGCATTCATCTATTTTTCTCTATACCCATTTTGGTTTTCGTATTTTAATCCCCATTTTGTGTTGAGATGGATCAATTGTTGTGTAGGATCGATTTTAATTTATGCAAACAAGGTTTTGATCTTGATATTTTTGACATTTTTTGTGTGTTGTATCGAATTTCATTGCGATCATGACAAATAATGTGTAATTTGATAGTTGGGATTTGGGAGGAAGGAAATGAAGTTTTGAATAATTGTGCTATTTGATTTAGATATATATTGGGTTTCCGTGTTGTTCAATATGTGCATTATCTGAAAATTTAAATAAAATTAGCCAATGTTAGGGGGCCAAAAGTTTTGGGAATTTTCATATGCTGTCCTAAATTTGCTGGATTAATGTGATGGATAAGATGATAAGATACACAGCCAGTTCTTAATCATGCAATAAGATTTGAAACTAAAGTTTTTAATGCCATTAAGAAAGAGGAACTTTATATACTTCATTGGGGCCTATAAAGGTTGAACCTATTTATGAATTCTAGGGGCTGTCATTATTTGGATATTCTTAGGCCCTGTTTGGATTGGCTTTTAAAACTATATTTTTGGCTTCGTGGAGAGAAGTTGTTTTGAACGGTGTTTGACAAAATTTTTAGAAGAGCTTCTGGGGGCATTGGAAGAGCCTTTTAAAGAAGCTAAGGGTACTAGCTTCTTAAAATAACTTTTGCTTCTCTTTTTCTTCTGCGGAAAGTCAAAAGCAAAAGCCATGCCAAACATGGCCTTTGTAACTGTAATTTTTTTACTATAATAATGATTAATGATACTAGATTTAAGGATGAAATATATGCTACATGTACATAATTTGTGATATGAGAGAGAAAATAATGAAATGAAAAATTCAATATATTGGAAAAATATGTGGTATTATATAATATAAGATAAATCCTCTTTATATGGGATTATGATTGTTATGTTTAATGATTGGGATTTCCCACATCGCCTTGGTATAGTGAAGGTAAAGTGCATATACATGCTAGTGTTGTTTCCAATTGGTATGCAGCCTTCTAGAGTTAGACCCAAGAACAAAATCGTGCGAGCTTCGGGCCCAATGCGGACAATATCACATTGGAATGTGTGTTTACAAATTGTATCCGAGCTGGAGCCTGGACGAAAGTGTTAGGGAAAGGTGAATTGTTTCTATGTGGTATTGTTGTCTCTAACTGTACAATGAGTGGAGCGTGCTGTTTGGGTTTTACTGGGCTCATACTTGTGCTTCTAGAGATGACTTTCTAGCTAAAAAGTAATCCATCCTTTCTAACTGAACAATAAGTAGCTAGTGTAAGTGGTGCCAATTTCTCTTCACTTCCATCAAGTGCTTATTATCAAGATAAGCAGTGTCGATTGAATTTCTTGTAGGAGTGAGTTTATCTTGAATTGAGTAGTCATAGTGGATTTATATGTTACCCTGGGAGGGAAGGAACCTATTCTTTCAGAAAGCTATATCTGCAAATTAGACATAAGGATACTTCTAATATCTTTGGGACCCTGTTCAAGCTTAGTCATGCTTTTTGAAAGGATCCATTGTTGGATGGGTGGAAAAGCATCTGGAAACTTTGGTGATTCTGTTGTCAATGAGGTTGTATGAGGTGGCACTTTCTTAACTGCTTGAATCATGTTGTAATTTGTCTTCGTTACTTTCCTCTTTTTGACATTTGGGTAAATCTGTTGGACATTTTGGTTGTTGCTTCTATTGAAGAGACTAGTTGTGCTTTTACTGAATAGGGGACTCGGTCTATGTCCTCTAGCAACTGCCCTGCTTTACTTCTTGGACAAGTAACCTTGTATTACCTTATTTATGTAAGCATTCTAGGATAGGGGACATACACCGCCTTTTTATATAATATGTATAGGGTTGGACCCCTCAAATTTCCAACCTTACTGATTCGAAGATATCAGATACATGTCACAAAAAAAATAATAGACAGTATGTTCTATTGTATTGTAATTATAGTGTTCTTGTTATTTAATGATTTACTCTACTATTATTCGATGAAATGGGATTTTGATAAAAGAAAAGGGATATTCTATCTCTCTCATGGATAGGAAACTCACCTCTGCTTTTGTAATCGAGTTTTTACTTCTTCCTCAAATCATGTCATGTCAAGGATTGGGATGTTCAATTTGACTGTGTGCTAGACACATATCCTAGACCTATATCCATGTCATGTTGTGTCGTTCCAACATATGTATGTGAGTGTAAACAGGGATCCATGAAATAGAGGTTTCCAGTGTCTAGCGAGTGTAAACAGGGTTTGATATGACAGAGGTTTCCGGTGCCTAGGTTTCTCTAAACACAAAGTACATAACAAATAATTAATCATTTTTGCATCCGATTATCTAGGATGGGTTGAAAATCTAAACCGGAGTTGTTCAAGGACTGTGGAGTCCAAGAATTAGGTTGACTGAGTTTGACCAGTTTTATGTTGATGTGTGATTGATAGAAATAATATATTGCATGATTCGTGTATTCAAAGGAAATAGGGGGGATCGAGTCTTCTCCTTGATAAACTGGTGCCTGATTTACTGCTTACCAGATAGTACAAAGTTGGAAACTGAGTGGAAATACTTCTAGGGATTTGCAAGTTGCCCCTCAGCCAACAAGTAATCACAGCTATGAACTATGTTGACAAATTTCTTTTGAGTCATGTACTCATGTTCCCCTCCTCTCTCATCATCTTCTGCTCTTTTTTCCCATTTGTGTGTTGATATGAGTTCTGTAATGCTGAATACTTTATTTAGCATAAGATTTTTCAAGTTCTGAACTAAGACTAGTGCCCTGACTCTCTGAGGTTCATTTTGTGTAGATGGATGATGATCCAGCTGAGTTACTGGTAAATTCTGCCGGACACAGTGATCCAGTGGTCGACGAGATCCAGATCCCTACAAAGGATTCTGTTTTGACATCTGATACAGGAACTGTGTTTACAACTCCTAAAACTGACATTGGAGGCTCATCTGAAAGCACTAGGCCTGCTAGTGTCGATTCCTCTTCTGAAGATGTTTTGAGAAAGGTTGAACCAATTAACCAGGGGAAATGCTTGTTCAAAAGTAAGGAATTAGTTCCATATCATCAATTAAATGTTAATTATCGAAACAGAGACGCAGCTAGTACTTCATATGAAGATCAGTCATCTTCAGATCCAGTCAATGCAAATGGAAGGACCGCTGTAAACGATATTAATGGTGTTAACAGATTGATGAACAAGGATGTGTCACGGATACGTTCTGATGTACATCAAAGAGATTCATTTCCCAGAGAACGTGGGGATTTAACATCAAATGGAATTATCAATGAGAATCATGAGAGTGAAGAGAGGTCCATCTGTAATTCTGATTCCAGTTTTGGTATTGCTGTTTCTGATTCATCAGAAACTTTCCACTTGCCAAGAAATGAGACTCTTCCACAGCCAACGCCTTCAGGTCTAGGATTCCTTTTGCCAGATAGGGAACGAGGCGAGAGAAGTGGAAGTGTACTTCAAGTTGATTTGGTGAGCATCTCTTCCAACATTTTGTCCAGTAGCACTGCTGACATAAGTAGTCGTGAAACTAGAAGGAATAGTAGAAGACTGTTCTGGGATGCTTTTTCAAGACGCAGTTCTAGAAGGCACAGCGATTCCAGAACCTTGCTTTCTTCAACTGATGATACTGATGATGTAGAATCTCATGACAGATGGCTGCTTGATTTTAGTGGTGATTTCTTTGATGAGGGGGTTGGAGGTGATTCTGGATATTTGGGCAGTAGAACTCACAACGTCAATGAACGACGATGGCACTCAAGATCTGAGGTAGTTTCTTAGATGCTTTCTCCTGGCTAATGCACATCTTTAAAAACTTCAAGAATAGTACTAAAACAAGTATAACTTATATGTTATATTACGTTGGAACCTTGGTGCTTTGTATCCGCATATGGTTGCACTGACTGCCATTTTCATTCATAATTAAAATTGTTGCCTGTCCATCAATCTTAAATAGAAAATTATAATACCATAAATATACACCAAGATGATCTGGAAAACCTCCACAATGGTCATATTGTCTGTTGGCTGTTGTGATGGCTAGTTGAAGCATATATTTATTCCTTTTGTACCTTGAGGCCTAATTGTATCTTTGCTGTATAAATATACACTAAGATGATCTGGAAAACCTCTACAATGGTCATATTATTGTCTGTTGGCTGTTGTGATGGCTAGTGGAGGTATATATTTATTCCTTTTGTACCTTGAAGGCTAATTGTATCCGTGCTGTATACCTCTTTTGCAGATCTGGGAAAGACTTCGAGGCAGCCTTGATGGAAATGATAGACGAACTAACATTTGCCCATCAGGGCTTCACCCTGATGGCACTTGCTCATGTGAGTCTATATTGATGGCCGATGAGTCAAGTACTCGAGCAAGTATTTCACGAATTGTCATGCTTGCTGAAGCTTTATTTGAGGTAATTATGCCCCTTCAATAGGAATTTTTTTTTTTTGAAAGTTATTAATTTACTCACACCCTGCCTCCATTGACGCTCGAACCCTTGACCGTTAGGCCTTTGGAATTCTTTGTTTGGTTTGTCCCAAGTATGTTCTAATATTTTTCACTGGGTATACCCTCGACGACTTCGAATATTTGTTGATTCATGTCTAAACCAACAAGTTCACTGTATCACTCCTATTTATTTTTCATTCATCTTGTTGAACCTATTCCCTAACGATGTCCTTTATAAGGTATATTCAACAGTGCTTGCAATTCTGAAAAATAGGAGCTAATGGTTTCATAATTTGATTTTTTTTAGATGTTCCATTATTTCTTGTTGATTCAAGTTTAGATTGTGTTATTTAATAAAACGGAAAATTAAGTATTGGAAATTTAAGTACCGAAGTGCTTAAAAAAACTATATTTTTTGATATTTCTATAATTTTTCAGTCATCAGACTTAAGTGTTGAGTGAACGCCCTTTCACTAAAAAATTTACCCATTTTAAATGGCACTTAATGTTTAAGTGATGTTCAAATTGCTTATCAAACGGACTTAATTGAATAAGTGCTGAATATGTTCAGATTTAGGTGCTGGAACAGTTATATCAAATGAAAAATTGCAATTTACAATTCCATGAGTTTCTTGTTTCTCAAATGGCAGTGGACATTGGTTGCAGCTCTCCAATGTGCTCAGTGCTGCACATATCTTAGCAATAGGCATAATGAAGTTGACAAAGGCTATTATGAATCCTCTAAACATTACACCTCATTTGCACTAAGTTCCCTTAAGATACTTGAGTTGGCTTTTGTTGTCTTACTATATTCTTATAATGGGGGATATCAGAATGTGGCATCTTACCTGATAATGGTGCATCTTGATTTAAATTGGTCTGTACATGTAGCTACAAATGATGATGGTCGATAATTCTAGTCAAATTATATATTGAAATTTGCATTGTAGAGTTTTATGATGTCTGTATGCCCTTCAGAATATTTTTGTAACATCACCACTAACATGATTTTGAATTTTTATAATTCAATTAAATTTTTTAGATTTATTTTAGATTTTTTGTAAACCTTTTTACTTTCTTAGAACGCCAATAGTACCTTTGAATTGTAAGCCAACATATAGGAATAAAAAACGAGGTTCTTACAATGTAGGTCTTTTTGCTTTCTTTTCAAAAAATATATTTCTGACCTCCTTTTTAATGGAAGACAACTGATAAATAGGAATAACTTTTGACGCATTTATTTATCTTTTGTTTTTCCCCTTCCTTTTATGTATGATGTCATATGTACTTCTGCTTGAATTGCACATCCAGCCCTTAATATTGTTCCATGCAACTTGCCCCAGAACAATTTGTAGATTTCTAGATTAAGACTATGTTTAGTAAAGTGGAAAAGAAAATAAAAGAAACCATGACGTACGAGAGAAAAGAAAAGAAAGGAAAGGAGAGGAATAGTGCTAGGCTGCTAGCCACTTACCGAGTTATCTTCTTTGGTTGGTTAATGAAGAAAAAGAAATGAAAGAATAGTAATCATGTTTGGGGAAAGAAGGCCATGGGGTGTCAGCCTTTCCTGATGTCAGATCTTTTGTCTGTTTATGTAATAATTAAAGAACACTTTAATTAAGACAGAATGAATCAAATAACAGAGAATAAAGAGATGCAACTATCTGAAATGGATCACCCAGAAGTAATATACAAACACAAAGTAGGACAGGATCAAGAAGGATCAAGATAGAAGAAAGATAAGATAACTAAGATACAAGGAAACACAAATTTTATTTTTGGGACTCTCCTCTCAACAAACACACCATACATCCTTATATAGGCTAAGGAAGGCCAGATCAAAGGACGGGAATATCCCCTGTGGGACAGACTAATAATACACAAATAATACTGGCAGATGACATCAACCATGACCTTAGAGACTGAAAATACAAAACTACCCTTGCCGACAGTCTAAATGGCAGGAAACAAATGTGGAGAGACATTTATACCCTTGCCGACTATCTTTATTACATCAATACCTCACTACATCACTCAAACTAAATTATTACATAAATAGACAAAAGATCTGACATCAGGAAAGGCTGACACCCTTACCAATCAGGGGGGCTCCAATCATTAGTGTGCATGTCTTTAGAGTTGTAGCCACTTGGACTTTCGTCCAGAGGATAAGCATGGAGATGGACCCTGTAAATGGGATGATCAGGATCTTGAAGATCCCATGAGTATTAGGCCTCATGGTCTGTTAAAGTCTGGATAATCTGTTACCGCCAATCTGTGGGATAGAAATCAGATGTTCTCCAGTGAGCAGTCTGGGGATGAAAGAGGAAATGAGAGATAGTATGGGGAGGGATGCCATTATGGTGACAAATCTGATTCCTAAAGGTTGAGAAATGAGGAACCAATTCGTAAGCAATGATATTTTCATGTCCAGTAAAGAAATATACTTGAAATTGCTTGTGGACACGAATACCATTATCAGGAGTAGGCAAGAAATGTTTAGAACTCCAAAAAACAAACATCGGAGTTTGATAAGGAGTCTTTCGGAGCTGAGCTTGCCAGAAAGATATATCACCAAACAATGTTAACCATGGACAAAACTTCAATTGGTCTGGAGACAGATTATTGAAAAGACATTGGGAGAGATATTGTAACAATTGAGATTTATCGAGAATTATCCCAATATGATAAATATCAACAAGGTACCAAAATAGAAGAAACAACTATCTAGAAAAATGAAAATAGAATGAAGGATTGAGCTCAAAATGGGTTAAGAAGGGATAGACTGGATGGAAGGGCATTGTTCGGATGGGTCCAGCTTCTAAACCATAACGGTGAATGTAAATGAGCTGCAGAGAGTGAACCATTTGACAACTACGGGCAATGAGGGTCTTTTCAAGGAGAAGGATCTGGAGATGGAAAGGGAAGGTTAGGGGCTCCAAACATGAGATCATAGGGAAACAGATGAGACTAATCTCTTTCTTAAGACGAGAAAGGAAATCAGGGAGAACGTTTGATATGCCAGGGATGTGAACTGCATCAAATGACCATTGTGAGAACCAATTGGCCCATCGTAAAAGTTGGGCTTTTGGAGGATGCTTTTGCTTAAACTTTAACATGTTCGGAAAGCTGCTGAGGTCTGTTTCAATCAGGAAATGGTGCCCAAAGAGATGGAACTCGAATTTTTCAATGCCTCTTTTGATGGCCAAGATTTCTTTGTAGGTAGAATGGTAGTGAACTTCAGCAGAGGTAAAAGCACCACTTTTATACCCACAAATGAAATGAGACTGTTGGGGAAGTTCTTCGAGAAGAATAACACCCCAATAAAGATCTGAAGCATCGGTCTGAAGGATGCGCTTGCTACTGGAGGGTATTTGCAAGGAGGGAAGGGTCTGGGAAATGGATTTAAGGTATTGGATGGCATTGGTGCAGGAAGGAGACCAAGGAGGGGGGTTCTTTTTGAGAAGGTCAGAGAGAGGTTTTCTATGAGGGGCAAGATCAGAGATAAACTCAGCCATGTAATTTACAATTCCAAGGAATTGTTGAATCTGGGTTCGGGTGAGGTTTTCATCTGGGCATTGTAGCAACTGGGTGGCTATGTGGGGCTGTAAGACATACTGGCCGTTAGAAATTTTCATTCCTAAGAACTCAATTTCTGGTTGGGCCAGAATCATCTTTTTAGCTGATAGCATAACTCCAAATTTCAAAACTAGCTGGTGAAAAGAATGGATAAGGCTGATATGGGATTCGAGATCTGGGGAGAAGAGGAGGATATCATCGATATAGATAAGGGTGGATGGAAGGATGGGATTGAAGATTTTTATCATAGCCTGCTGGAACAAGGAAGGAGCAGTCTTGAGACCAAAAGGCATGACCGTCCATTGGAAATGGTGGTCAGGTATGCAAAACCACGTTTTAGGGCGTTCTTCAGGTTGGATGCCTAATTGCCAGAAACCAGCTTTTAGATCGAACTTGGAAAAGACTTTGGCTGTTGGGAGGTTGGAAAACATAACAGCTCGGCGGGGAAGGGGAAACTTAATGTCCTGGAGAAAATGGTTGAGGGGTTGGTAGTTAATGACCAATCAGAGTTTCCCTCGAACTTGTTCTGCTCGTTTGTTTACATAAAATGCTTCACATGCCCACTGAGATGTTGTGGGTTCAACGAGTCCCTCAGATTGAAGCTGTTGAAGCTCCTGGACAGCAAGTTGGTAGTGGTCTGGATTCATTCCATGGTGGGTGGCCTTGGTGGGGTTCAGGTCTTCATTTTTCTTGAAAGGTAGAGAAATGAAGAAGTTAGGGTTTTTCCATAATGGATGGTCACAAATGATGAGGAAAGTAGAGTGAGAATCTGCACAGGAGGTTTTTGTTATGGTGGTCTGGATAGTGGTTATGTCACTGGTAATCTGGGATAGGTTAGGCTGAGAGGTCCAAGGAAGAAAATAGTTTTTATATTTTAATCTTTTGGGGAGCCAAGAAACATGAGAGAGCTTCTGAAGGATATCAAATCCTATGAGGAGATCCTTGTTCGGAAGATCTGAGCCTAGAACTTGGTGTTTAATCTGGACTCCAGGAAACAATTGGATCAAAATGGGTTTGCTTTTTAGGGTGATGGCAAATGATTCTCCATTAGCAGCAGTAAAGGGAAAATAACAAGATTGCCAATAAGATCTGGGTAAGATGGAGGGATTCATGATGGTAGCAGCAACACCGGTATCAAAGAAAGCCACAACAGAGATGGGTTGAGAGTATTTTTCTGGAAGGACTTTAATTTGGGTAAGGGGTTGCACAAAGAGGGCTGGAGAGATGGAGAACTCAAAAGAGAAAAGGGGTGAAGAAAAGTCTTATTCCTCAGAAGTGGAAAAGACGGAGGAATCATCTGAATCGGAAGCATTAAAGGAGAAAGCCATGATAGTGGTCGGAGAAGCTTCATCATCAATAGAAAAGATTGATTCGATGTCAGCATCATCATCAGCGGGAAGGACTGAGGATAGTGTCTGAATCATATTGGTGCAGGCAGTCTTATTAGGACACTGTTTGGCATAGTGGCCTTTCTTTCTGCAAATGTAACATCTATCAGATTTGCGGAGTCCCCGAACAGATTTCTTACGGAAAAAGCGCCATTTTTGCTTTCGACGGGACTTGGGAAAAGTGGAAGATTTGCGATGCTTCCATTTTTGGAAATGTTTCTTCTTGGATGTAGAGGTAGGGCAGGTACAGGAGCCAGAACCTTTGCATTTGATGAGGAGATCAGGTCTATCACAGGCAGTACCAAGCAGTTTACCTTGTTCATGCATGGTTTTGAGGAATTTTTGGTAGTTACACAACTTCTCAAGAGATTGGAGCACATGCTGGTATATAGACCCAAGGGAGGTATTTGGTAATGCCATGTTCTTTGTTTGCAGAAGCTTAAGGGTCTCATCGCCTAGAGTATCTGGAAGAGACTTGAGAAATGATTGCTTCAGATTGACATCATCGATGCCACCAAGGATGTAAAATCGTTGGGACATACGAAGGAAATGTGATTCTAAGTCCTTTCGTTTGAAGGAACAACAACGCATGCTAAAATATTCTTCTCTGGCGGCATTGAGAAGTCCTTCAGTGGAACCAAGGAACTCATTGTGGATTGCATCAATGAAGGCATTGATGGATGGAGCTTGGACTAATTGAAGCTGTCGGTATTCTCCCATAATGACATACCACTGGCGAAGTCGGCCAAGGAACTTTGACACGCATCTGGTTAAAACTGTGCGCAGTGTAGAATTAGGGATCAACATTTTTGCAGAACACCAGGCATGGATTTCATAGAACTTATCAAGCCACTTGCTTCGAGGAAGAATCATCAATAGAGAAACCATGACCACCAGGGGTGGTATGGAAAGTAGGTGGAGGAGCTCTAGGATTGAGATCTGGGATTTTCTCGGGATCCTCAACTTCATCGATTATAGGATCATCTGGCGGAGGAGGTGGATCAGCCATATATATGAAAGAGAAAGGGTCCTGACTATCAGAGTCAGAGGTAGCACCTAGATCAGGAGCAGGATGGGGATAATCAGCTAGTTTGAATAATATGTCACTGATAGGATTCTTGGAGATGGGATTTGTAGTATCAATCATGAGTTGTGGATGTGCTGGAGATTTTTCTTTGGGATCGGGTTTAGGCTTGGGACCAGAGATCGGTCCAGAAAAGTGTGAAGGTGAAGCAGAGGAGGAGCGGGTTGCGGTGATAACAGATGGTGAAAGTGGTGGTTTAGAAGGGGGAATAGAAGTTATGGGAGTGGAAGAGCCAAAGAGGCTATGATGGCCAGCTGGGGTAATAAAGAAGGGTTGAGATATGGATTGGGGTGTATAAGATGGAAAAATAGATGAGGAGTATAATCCAAACAAATCTGGAGGGTGCATGGATTGGTGGAGTTGTTGGGATTGCCAAGATTGTAGCTGGTTTTTCAGGTGCTTCATTTCGGCATCTTTGGTGATAAAAACTGAAGAGAATGCTTGGTTTGTGTAGGTCATCTGGAAAAGTTCAGTATGGAGGCCTTGGATTTTCTGTTGAAGATCATGGATCAGAAGTTCCAAGGAAGTAAGCTTTCGATTCACAGTATGTTCGAGAGACTGCTGAGATCGGGATATCCTTTGCAGGATTTTGTTCTGAACCAGGGCATTGGCAGACTGTCAGTTAATGACAGCTTCAGCAGCAACGACAGAGGTGGAAGATCCATCGGAGTTAACAACAGAGGCATCTGGAATTTTATGCTGGTGGGTAGTCTGTTTTGTGTCATCATGGTAAGAAAGGGGAGGAAAATCATCCTCAGACCAAGAAGATGTGGGAGAGAACATGTAGCAGGGGATAGTTTGAGATGGTGGGGGGCTTTGTGTCGGAGCACAAGGAGTGTAGTGGGGTTTACAGACTTGAGGAGAAGGTTTGGGTTGAGGTTTCTTAGCTTTGCTGTATTCAACATAGTAATCAAACTTGCCACTGGGTTCACCAAGTAAACCAACAGTGGGATCACCATTCTCATACCGTTTCTGAAGACGGTATTGAGATGACTTCTTTTTTCGCTTGGAAGGCTCATCATCATCCAGATCTTGAAGACAAGATTCACAATCGCAAGCATCAAAATATTTGTGGCCGGTGAGCGGATCTTGGAAATAATAGATCGGATCGCCAGAAGCTTGGAATCTGCTAATCGGGATTTGATTCTTTAGGTCAGAGGAGCACAGCATGTTGATCTCAGGGAGCTTTGAAGAAAAGATAGGCAAGGTAGTGGCTGAGCTGCTGGGCTTGGGAAAAGTAATAGAAACATTGTCATCACTTTGAGTGATGCAAGTAGGATTACTGGATTGGACAGGCTTAGGTTGTTGATGGAGCTTTTCATATGAAGTAACCCAAGAATTGGGTAAAAGCTGGTACAATTCAGATTTGGACAATTGTTTGGGGATGTGAGTACAGGTGGCTTGATGTTGGGTGTTAATATCAAGTAGAAGAGCATCTTGGGAAGCATTTGCAGGAAGGCACATGTCCATTGCATGATTTTGTAAACGGTAAGCCATTTGGTAGTGGAGGGTTACAGCATAGGTGGTCGGAACTGCAGAAGCACCATGTATTTGAACTTGGATCTGAAGAGCATTCAAGAGGTGTGGATCCTTTAAAGGCATGTTAAAGTTTGGGAAGAAGGTGAAGACCACCGTTCCCGCGTTTAACGTTGCCTGGACTGTGGCAATACAGACATGTTGATACTGTTGGAATCTAGTATCAAGAAGTGCAATTCTGGAAGTGATATGAAGACCTTTGCGACCGTGGAAGGAAAGAGTAATACGAACAGCTCCAAAGTGGAGGTGAGTATAGCCTTTCTGTTGCCATTGATGAGGTAATTCAGAGGGTAACTCAAGGGGAAACAGTTGTTCGACATCGGTTGCAGAGACAAAACACTGATCAAACCTAGAGGCTTGAACATACTCAAGAACAGAGGAAGGTCTAGGTGTATGAAATAGTTTGGTGACTTTGTTCATGGCCGAGGGTGGCTTGACAAAAGTTGTATAAGAGTTAACCAAAGGTAGAGCTGTAACTGGAATCTTACTAGATTCATCAAGGTACTCATATTCATATAGATATTCAATTTTTGATGAAGAAGAGAGAATAAGAGATCTGGAAGAATTAGATCTAAAAGAAGAGCGTGAACTGGAGCCGGAGCTAGAAGATTTGGACATAGACATGGATAGAGAGGTCTGGGATCACCAAATCATCAAACATGCAAGACCAAATTCTCTGGAGTATGTAGATGTGAGCATACCCGTCAAAATAGAAGGGATCTAAGACATTAGGAATGGGACCTTCAGAAGATCAATTTAATATCAAATCATATATTAAACCCAATTAATGAGGAAGATAACCCGAGCAAACAGTCGTTCATCAGCCAAACCTCAAGGGACGTTATCCTCAAAAATCAGATAAAATATACGATTGAACTAAATAATCAAAGTCATTCACAAAGAAGAGAACTCCATGGGAGTTGTGAAGGTGTCGCCAAAATAATGCAAAGAACACTTTAATTAAGACAGAATGAATCTAATAACAGAGAATAAAGAGATGCAGCTATCTGAAATGGATCACCCAGAAGTAATTTAAGCTATCATGGCTTGGGAAAAGTAATAGAAACATTGCCATCACTTTGAGTGATCCTTGTGGACACGAATACCATTATCAGGAGTAGGCAAGAAATGTTTAGAACAAGGAGATCAGGTCTATCACAGGCAGTACCAAGCAGTTTACCTTGTTCATGCATGGTTTTGAGGAATTTTTGGTAGTTACACACTTTAATTGCCATGTTCTTTGTTTGCATAAGCTTAAGGGTCTCATCGCCGAGAGGATTTGGAAGAGACTTGAGAAATGATTGCTTCAGATTGACACATAGTCCGAGCCTTACTCGATTCATGTGGGGAGGTCTCTTTGCATGGTCCTGTTAATTAATCTAGGCGAAGCCCCTGACACCTGGTTAAGAAAGAAATAATGTTTGGGGAAAGAAGGGAAAGGAAAATATTATAACGACTTTACCACCATACCCCTTTTTATAGATTTTGTCTTATTTAAAATACAGGCAGTCTTGTTATCAAGAATGATTCATCAAAAGATGCTAGGCTTTCCTTCAATTTCCTCCCATGTTGTGGGAGGGTAACAGAAACAGCTCCTCAAGTTTTGAAGTATCCCTTTTAATTCTTCTATTCCTTTTCTTTTCCATTCTCAACCATTATACCAAACATAAAGACCAATAAACCTCCAGTTCCTTACTTTTCTTTTCTCTCCACTTCTTTCCAACCAAATTGGGCCTAAGGGACAAAATTTAAGGGAGATTTGGTATATAGTTCTGGAAGCGCAGTTAATTGATTTTCCATTCACTTGTTTACTAGATTTTGATATTTATTGCTTTTCCTCCAAAGGTGCTAAATTCTTATAGTGTAAATTGCAGGTATTGGATGAAATTCATCGTCAACCTGTGTCACTTTCCTTGTCAATGGTCTCACTCCCAGCTCCAGAGTCCGTTGTTGACTCTTTTCCTGTTAAGAATCACAGAAAGCCTGACACAGCTGACAATGGGGACGATATTGCACAGTAGGTTTCTTCTCGTTGCCCTAGCAGTTTAAACACTAAATGAATTAGCATTTACTGAAATGTTATAGATAAATATGAAATTCTTTTCATGGTGCTTGAAAAGAATTTCAAGCACCAGTTCATGTGGTCGTCTTGGTGAAGCCAACAAATTTTGCTTTTGTATCTAGTAACTAGTGATGCAGAACTTAAGTTGCCAGCTTATTCCAATGTGCAAACATATGATGTATAATGGCCTGCTGGCCTAGATGTTAATATGGTTCTCCTTGGTCAAATATTCTGTAGGCAGTTCAAATTACCCATGTTTAACAATCTTATTTGTAGGTGTTACATTTGCCTGGCTGAGTACGAAGAAGGGGATAAAATACGAGTTCTTCCATGCCACCATGAGTATCACATGAAATGTGTGGATAAATGGCTCAAAGAGATACATGGGTATCATCATAAATTCTGTCCACTTCTTGGTTTTTCCATCTTTTTGTCTGTTTTATGTTCTTTTATTATGGCTCTGTAGTGAATTTTCCCTGTCGTTCTTAACAGGGTGTGCCCACTTTGCCGAGGTGATGTCCGGGAGATGGAGGGTTCTGTGTCAAACTCAGAAACCCCTTCTGTTTAATGCAAGCTGTAAATATACACGTAAATAGGGCGATTTTGCTCCTGAGATATGCTGTATATTATATTTCCCGAGATATATTTTTACCTGTATTCCATTCCGCTTATGTATCAAAATTTCAAGGCTACATACCTTTTTTTCTTGACAGATATCAGTCTTGTAAACAATATTGTATTACAATTTCAACAAAATGAGATTTTGCTGGCCCAGCCTATTATTTTGTAGTATTGTTTATATCCACATAAACAATGAATTCTGATGTTAGCCGAATTCAGTGAATTCTGAGTTTTTGCGTAGAACATATGGAACTATTGTTCTTACATTTTGTGGAGATGTGTCTTGTAATGTTGTGACATAGAAGTCGGTATTTGCACTTTCAGAGAACACCATAATGAGCAAAAATAAAATATTTAAATTACTTGAAGAACCAATATTCTTCAAAGGTCAATCCACAAGCATTCATCTACAATGAATATCTAATTTGATGAGCAAGAAACACTTTCAAGACAGATAAAACATACAGGTAACACAGAGCATAGTTTCATCTAACCAAGCATGGAAGAATGGTGGTGGCTTGGGCTCCAGAAGGGGTTCCGGTTCGAAGGATTGAACTTTGTTTGTTTCATTGGGAATGGATGATGATCCTGAGGAGCGAAGAGATTTGGGTGACAGTTCTCGTCATCATCATCGAACGTTGTCCATCTTTTCGAGTTGTGTTTCTCTCTGGCAGCGTCTCGCAAACTCCCCATTTCTCCGACATGGTCCTTGAATTCCTTTTTCACCACATCCAACACAACATCCCCATATCGATCACACCATGACCTAAAAAGCAAAAGCAGTAAGAGATGAAAATCCTCTAGAAGATATAAGCAAAAGCAGCTTGTTTTCATAACTTGACTATGTCAAATTATTGGTTTTTCATAGAAGAACATTTTAATTCTTATATATGCATCTGTATATGTATATATATGTATGTGTTGTATGTTTGCCTTACTTGGGAAAGAACTTTTTCAAGTCAGACTTGTCAACAGGAAGCCTTGTAGAAATTGCTTCAATCTGATCATTCCTGATATTGGAGTTGCACAAGTGAAAGAATCATAAACTGTCAAAAATGCAGATCGTACTAAGCAAACAAATAAATCAAAAAATGTGGGTTCACTAAAAATGCTTACGAAAACTGAAGATTGGGGTTTGTGGCACTGAGTTCTGTTTGAATTCGTGAAAGCTCCTTCTTTATCTTGTCACCCAAAACCTACAACACAAAATTGAGCTAGAAAATTAGCCTAGTCTTTATTAAAGCAACCATTGAATAAAATAAATGATAGTATGCAATGTGAACCTTATCAATGAAAAAATCTGATGAAGCACCATTGGAATGCAACTTCCTCTTGATTTGCTTGGTGTCTGGACCCTCCCCAACTGGGCTTGCGACGATGCGATACGAATCCGAATACGCTTCACTATCTGATCTTTCACTAAGTGGCAGAGGAGCCGTTTCATCCTCTGAATCACTTCTCTTCCATTTCTTGAACCCATCAAATCCCCATTGTTTCTTTCCTGATTTCGATACTTTTTCCTCGAAATCTAGTGATCCATTCTCAAAACCCCCTAGTCCCTCCTCTCTCTGTTCTCTGTGAAACAGAGCTTTAAAAGACTTCTTCTTTGTCTTGTCACCACCACCACTTTGATTCTCCACCTTCATGGACTCTGGAGGCAAGCTCTCTGACATGAGAATCGAGGGCGTTTCGCTTTGTTTTTCTCTCAAGCTATTCCAGAAGGGGTTTTCTTTAGATTGCCCCAATTCATTCCTTGAAGAGTCACATGAATTAAAGCTTGGATCAATTGGATTTGGGTGCTTGGATTTTTCATTTTTGTGAGACGATGTGAATCCGAATACCGAGGTAGCTTCTTTGATCTGTTTTAAGGCTGACCCATGTTTTGATTTGTTGTTTGGATTTGAGCTCTCTTTGCTCAGCAAGCATTTTTCATCTTTGAGATCAATGACAGACCACCCCTCATCAGAGCTCTGTTTTTGTGCTGCAACAATCACATTTTTTGCCTCAATTTCAGCTCCTTGAACTGCTAGTCTCTGTAACAAAGGCCTTTTCGAAGAATGGTACTCTTCCTCTGATATACATTTGGCGTACAACAATTCCTACATAGAAGAACAATTAAAAGGGTACATCAAATTTCACCAAAATAATCAATTTTATTCTACAAAAGTTAAAATTTTCACAAACCCAATTTAGTCTGATCGATTATATGCAACAAAGCTTCATAAACCCAATTTAATTTATGGGGTAAATCAATGCCCCACTAAAAATTCACCTGCAAGAACTAAAATTAGATAAGCAGAAGGTGATAATAAAACTCTACTAATCATTTTACGGAAAAAAAAAAAAAACAAATTTATGCTTTGAAGTATAAATCTCAACAAATCCAATAAAATTTGTGGGATAAATCAGTTACCCACTATAAATGCACTAGCAATAAGAGCTTTCTGTGCAATAATAAAAAAAAAAACCCAATTCACATTTTTATAATTTACTCTCTTTCGCAAAGGAAATTAAAAACCCTTAAAGACCCACCTGCAAGAAGATCAATTTGTCTCTTAGGATCACTTGATGCTCGTGATCGAGAGGTGAGGCGATGAGGGTCTCGAGCAGGTGAGACCGGAAGGCAGAGACCTCTGTTTCCGGCAAAATGCACTCTTTGCAGAGACCCATCAAGTTGAGGATCTGATGGAACGACTCTTGCTGCCATTTCAGGTTGTCAGATTGCTGCTTGGAGAGCCTCTGCTCCGCAGCCACCAGAGCCGGTAAGCGCCGCTTCTTGAAGGAGAAAGGGAGGATGTTTTTGCACAGAGAGGTGATGGAGTCATGGAGTGAAGTGTAGTATGTTGGTGTGTATGTGTACACCATTTTCACCCACCTTTGATTTCTTTTAGTGATTTGATCTGAGGATTGAAGAGCTATTTTCTGGAGGAGTGTTCTTCGATTTCTGTTTTGTTTCTTCAATTTTGGACTTGGGAATTTTGTATTTCAATTAGAAATTCTTTTCTGCTTGTTGGGGTTTCTTATTCAGGATTTTGAATTTTTGATCGCTTTAACGGTCACTTGAAAAAAACTAGCCGTTGGGGTTAGATGGTGAGACTTCACCATACCAGGCCTACGGGCCAGTGCTTGACAGACCTAGACATAATTTGTTGGGCTGGACTTTGGTTTCTAAGCTACATGGGCTGGGTCAGATCTCAAAGTTAGATCCGAACTGATAAGACCAAATCATAATATCATATACAATAATATTTGGATAAATACCACTGACACCCCTCAAAGATATCCTAATCCCACACAGACCCCCTCGATATTCATTATTTCCACTCGGACCCCCTCAAAATTGAATTTTGTCCCACAAAGATCCCCTCCGACTCCACGCCATTTAACTGTGTTGTTAACCACCATGTGAATTGTCTATTTTTCCCTCAAAATGATATAAAATGACATGCATATCCTTCTTCTTTTTTAATTTGGACATCCTAAAACCCTAACCCTAATTTATATATATATAGAGTTTGGAAGTGGGAAATTGGGAGAGAGATTGAAGATGGGGATTGTATATATTGCATATCCATATATACATATATATATATGCTGCTATATATACCCATATACCCGTATATATACTCGTGTATATATATAACAGCTATATACCCGTATATATATATATATGTTGTTATATATACCCATATATACATATATATAGCCGTATATATATATATAGCTACTATATATACGTATATATAGGTATATATGCTGCTATATTGAGAGAGATGAGAGGGGAAGAGGAAGATGAAGAAAAGGAAGAAGGAGAGAGGAAGAAGAAGAAGGATATTTTGGTAATTTCCTACAAAAATGTTAATAAATCTGACGACAGGGGTCCGAATGAGAATAGTGAATATCGAGGAGGTCTGTGTGAGATTAGGGTATCTTTGAGGGGGTGTCAGTGATATTTACCCATAATATTTTATAGGGTTAATTTCAAGAAACCCCATGTACTATCCAATTTAATCAACTAACTCTCATTGTGTCTAATTTGCCCCCTATACTATTTAATTTGATCATTATGCCCCATCACTTCACATTTTGAGTCAAAATGCCTAAACTACCCTCAATAGTATGAGGGGGTTTAGTGAAATCAACCATTTAATAAATTTATTTTTTGAAAATCGATTATATTTTTCACAAAAATTATAAATTCAAAAATATATATATATATATATTTTTCGCAAAAAAATTATTTTTCAGATGGAGTATATTATTTTCCAAAATATGAATTATTTTGGAAAAAATAATATATATTTTTTGCAAAAATAATATATAATTTTTGCAAAAAAAATATTTTTTGGAAAAAAATCATATTTTGGAACATAATACTCCCTCCGTCCCAATTTAAGTGTCAACATTCACTATTCAACTTATTCCAAAATAAGAAAAGTTAATGACACTTTATTTGGTCAATTTACCAATTTACCTCATCATTCAAATTATAAAATATATAAACTACAAACATCACATCACTTGGTGGGACCAAGGGTAAAATTGATTTTTCATTCACTATCACACTAATAAAAGTCATCATCTCAAAAAGTTAGATACCCCAAAATGGACACTTAAATTGAGAAGGAGGGAATAATATATATTTTTCGCAAAAAAATTATTTGTCAGAAAAAAATTCATATTTTGGAACATAATAAATACTTTTTCGCAAAAAAATATTTTTCAGAAAAAAATCATATTTTGGAACATAATATATATTTTCGAAAAAAATTCATATTTTGGAACATAATATATTCTTTTTCGCAAAAAAAAAAATTTCTGAAAAAAATCATATTTTGGAACATAATATATATTTTTCACAAAAAAATTATTTTTCGGAAAAAATTCATATTTTGGAACATAATATATACTTTTTCGCAAAAAATTATTTTTCGGAAAAAAATTCATATTTTGAAACATAATATATATTTTTCTCAAAAAAAATTCATATTTTGAAACATAATATATACTTTTTCCCAAAAAAATTATTTTTCTGGAAAAAAAAAATCATATTTTGGAACATAATATATATTTTTTGCAAAAAAAATATTTTTCAGAAAAAATCATATTTTCCGAAATATATATATTTTTTGAAATTTATAGTTTTTACGAAAAATTTAATTTATTTTCGAAAAATATTTTTTTTAAGGGTTGATTTCACTAAACCCCCTTATACTATTAAATGAGGGTAGTTTAGATATTTTGACTCCAAATTTGAGAAGGAGGGGGTATATTGATGAAATTAGATAGTATATAAGGCAAAATGGACACGGTGAGAGTTAGTTGATTAAATTAAATAACATAGGAAATATCCTTGAACTAGGTTCAATTTTTATAATAACATCCTGGACTAAATTTTTACATCAACCCTCTAAATTAACACATTTTGTTGCAAAATGCTTTATTTTCTTGAAAAATCTTCATGAATATGATCAAATGCCCTCTTTTATTAATATAAATCATGAAATAATAATAATAATTTGATGGCATATTTTTATTCACGTTCGCATAAGTTTACATATACTTTTTAAACTTAATTCATTATATAATGATTTAAACTATTTTTTTTAAATAATCTAACTAATTACTTATACTATCGATCTGAGACATTAGAAAGAAGGGTTAATCATTTAAGTAATTGATAAGTTCTTTATGAATAAAAATAATGAAAAAACAAAAAAGACAAAAAAGAAAATTAACTTAGGATAATAAATTTTATATTTAAAAATTTTTAATATAAAAAAATTATATTTTAAAAACAAAGTAATTACAAGTTATAGCTCCACTTTTTTCATTAGAAGAATGTATTTAATTTCATAGTGAAAGAAGAAAAAATATATTTCAACGGGCAATGAATGGCCATCATGATCAAGTGTAAGGATTTCTTTTAGGTATTAGAGGGAACAAGGTGTTCCACAAGGAAAATAATCAAGAAAGAGAGAATACCAATTTCAATAAATAAGATAGAAGAAGGGTCCATTAATGGATATCTAGGTTGACTAGTCGGTACTCATTAATGAGCTCAAATTGTCTATAAGCGGTCCCATACTCATCTAATAATTTTCGCTCCTCATTAATGGCACTATTCAGTCAACCCTTTTTTCAATAAAACTAAGATAAATAGAATAATTGATATCTTAAATAAGAAAAGTTTATTACTAACAAATTTAATAAGAATAGTAGTTTTACAATGAGTTTGGGGTAATTGTAACAAATTAATCTTTCAAGGGAATTATTTGTACTTTGAGGGGAATAGTTGCAAATACACAATAGTGATTGATATTTTGCACTTTATCCTTGAATTAAGGCTAATTTTCATTTTTATTTATAAAAGTTTAATGTTAGAGTGTCTTTGTCTTACATCATATTCAGATAAAAAAATAATTGAGTGAATAAATGAACTGGCGTTTGCCTCATTTATCAACCAATCCGTTGTATCAAAGGTTGGTATGAGGACATTGCCCGAATCTGGGTCCAAGGTCTAGTAGGCACTGAAAAAATAATATTCTATAATAAATAGTCTTTTTTCATTTATAAAAGCTTAACAAGAGTATGAGTTTTGACTTGGGAAATGATTGCATCCAGCCTTGGAAGGGGTAAACATGGTTCGCTCTAATGGCCGATACGTATTATTTTTTGGAGTGTTTGTTATTATTACGGGTTATTATAGCAATGTGGGCCGGTTCCCATATCCGAACCAGCCATTACAGTCCGTTACAAATCAATCTAATAATTTATTAGGATATACTTAGGGTTAGAATTATCTTTATCAATTACGAAGAGAAGATGATCTACTAATAATAAATTAAATGTCCACTAAAGATACAGTTCAAAATTGGGAATCATTTCATAAACCCCAACCAGAGCAACAATGAAATTTATTTTGGTGGCGAATTATGTACCTTTTTTTTAAATTATTTTGTATTGTTGGAAATAAATTATATCTTTTATTATTTCAATTTTTTATTATTTAAATTTAAAATTAATTTAATAATATCATAAACATTGAAATAATGACGATACTATTACATTTATTAATAACTTATTTTTTTATATTATTTTTTTAAAAAATATTAAATAAAATTCACTTAAATCTACTAAAAAATCATCTTTATTCATTCATATTGCCAAAAAGTATCCAATTAGAACATTTTGGATAAGATATGCAAAATTTTAAAAAATTCACGATTGCGATAACCAAGTCCCGTTACGTAACCCTGATACTGACCCGAGTCCGTTACATCGATATCGTTATCGTTACAGCGACTGGAACCCGTTACGGCGAACCTTGGGGGTAAATGAATTCATTCAGTGGCGGTTTGGGTGCGAATATTTGGAATTGAATTGAAATTGCATTGGAATTGGAATTTCAGGGTATCTCAATTTCACTAATACAATTCAAAATATATTGTTTGGATGTGTCTTGGAATTAAAGTGTAATTATAATTCAATCCCAAAGTCAACCCAATTTAAATGTAAAAGATCATAATTTTAAAATTAAAATATAGATATATATATATATATATATATATATATAAGTATAAAAGTATAGGTATTCATATATATACATATGTATGTATGTGTGTATATACATGTATACGTGTATATATACATGTATATATATATATATATATATGCGTGAATTTATATGTATGTGTTTATGTGTATTTATGTGTGTGTGACTATATATTTGTGTGTAAGTGTATTCATATTTGTATATATATGCGTTTATGAGTTCATATATATATGCATACGTATATATAAATGTGTATATATGTTTCTATATATAAGCATGTTTATATATATTTGTATATATATAGGTGTGTTTATATATATAGGCGTATGTATATATACAAATATTTATATATATGTATGTATGTTGGTGGTTGTGAAAAATGTATTATTAGAGAAATAATATTTAGTGGGTCAAGGTTTGGAGAATATATAGAATTGGAAATCACACATTTTTCTTGTGGAATTCAAGTTGTGAAATTGGTACTTGGAATTGAAATTCAAAGTATTTTGTTATATCTAAATAATGAATTTGAAATTGGAGCACACAATTCCAATTCCAAAATTCCAATTTTATGATTCCAAACGGACCTCAATCTTTAATTTAAGATGATTTATCACTTCCCTTTCACATTTAAACTAGTGTCTGAATTAATCGATTTCATGATGTTATATATCACGGTTTTTAATTTTTGACGCAACTTTTAATAGACTATTAAATTCAATCAAAGTACTCTAAATTTTCAACATCGAACAAAAAAAGCACATTATAAGAAAAACACGTATCACCAATCAACCAAAAATATATATTTATGATAAGGAAAACACTTTCCACTAATCACTAATCACATTCTTAGTAGTTTTCCCAAAAATTAAAGCTCTCTAATAATTTATTAAAATAAAAAGGTCAAGTACTAATCAGGTGATGATCGATAATAGCAGTAGAAAATGACATCCCAACTTGTAAGAAATTGCTGGGACCGCCTACTTTTCCTCGCACTATCATTATATATATGGTCATGTTTCCTAACAGCAAACGTTTACTGTTTTCTGTTTTTATTTTTTAAAATAAAGAAATAAAAGTAAAATCTTGGGGTGCGTTCACTAACGTAGAACGTGAATCACCTACCAAAAATCATAAATAGAAATAAGAAACATGTTTAATAAATTATTTCTATTTCCCAATAATGTGAAATGTTTCTCATGTTTCTCTTAAAAATAATAAACATCAAAAAGATGTTCCACATATTTTTGTTCCAATAATATGAAATGTTTCGTTTTGGATAAATCTCAATTACACCCCCTCAAATTCAAAAAAAAAAATATAATTCAAAAATAATATATTAAATTTTGAAATATATATAAAATTCAAATATATATATATAAATTACGAAAACAATATATAAAATTCGAAAATAATATATATAAATTATGAAAATAATATATAAAATTCGAAAATAATATATAAAATTAGAAAAAAATATAAAATTTGGAAAACAATATAAAAATTAGAAATATATATATAAATTTCGAAAACAATGTATAAATTTCGAAAACAATATATATATTTTGAAATATATATATATAATTCAAAAATATATATATAAAGTTCGAAAAAATATAAACTTCGAAAATATATATAATTCGAAAAACATATATAAAATTCAAAATATATATATAAATTTGAAAAAAAATTTATTTCGAAAAACAAAATTGTAAAAATATATAAATTTATAAAAAAAGAAGAAGAAAATAATATATATTGCTAAAATGTCATATCTTTTATAAGGAAGTGAATCAAACTACTTATCACTAACATCAATTAGTGGTCTTCTTTTATATATAATTTTTATAATATATATATATATATATATATATATATTTCGAATTTTATAGATTGTAACTTTAACTTCTAATAGTTGAGTTTAATAGTTTATTAATCTAATTTATTTTACTTAAGTAAATGCTAAAATAAAAATTATAAAAAAAATTACCAAAAATATATGTGAAACAAATGCATTTACTAAACTTAATTATTTGTTTCTGTTCCAAAAATTATGAGAACAATTGGAATTAACAAACGTCATTTCTGTTTTTCTGTTTCTCGTAAGAAGAACATTCTTTTGTTTCTGTTCCTTCGAAAAACAAAAACGAAAAATGGTGTGTTTTAAAATATTACTCGCAAGTGCACGAATCAATTGTAGTTTAGGTTATGCAAGAACGAGGTCGAACCCAAGGGAATGCTTTAAAGAGAACTTAATTAAACTCAAATTAATCTAAAACTAACCTAGTTTCTCAAAGTTTGTTTGTTGAAGTGATTTTTATACTAAACATGCAATATCGAAATACAAATAATTAAAGCGAGAATAATAGGGAGAAAATACTAAGGTATCGGAATCCACCACCACTAATCCATAAACTTCTAATTATTCCTTTATCAATTCCAATTTTAGAGTAGTAATTTAGAAATCAATCTTATTACTTTCTCAAGATTTAACAATAACGCACTAATGAAATATATTTTCATGAAATAGATTTTCTTTCGCTTTAAAGTGTAAAATTCTAAGCATCCTATGTATGCAATTTAATGGATCACATAAGATCAAAGATTTTTACTTATAAACTCATCAAATCCAAGCTTGATTAGTTGTGATAAGAATTCTTAACTACTATAAATACATGATATTTATAGTGAAATGAATTTAAAACAATTAATACTATGAAGCGAAAATCATAAGCATTTAAACCATACATGGAAATTGATAAAAGACTAAAAGGAATTTATTTCATAAATGGTGGTTTCATCCTCAACCTTATATAAGAATTTAGTTACACATGCTTAAAAAGAAAATAACAAAGTAAGAACAATAAAACCCGGAATTGAAGATAAATTCTTCTCCTCTTTGGTGTCATTCTTGCTCTCCTCCTTCTTCTTCTTCTTCTTTCCCTTCTTCTTCAAGATGTATCCATATTTATAGAGAAATATTGGAATCAAATTACAACTTGTAAAGAGAAATGAAATATTCTTTTCTTTTCTTTTTCATAACTTTCCATCACATTTTTTTCTTTTTCCATGTGCATTTGAATCTTCCAACTTTTATCCATGTGCATTTGATTCATCCAACTTTCATCCATGTGCATTTGATTTATTTCTCACTTTACACCTATAAATGAAAGACATAAATGTAAATGTAATTTAATGACATTGAAAATGATTTATTAAACAATTTTATTATATAAATTAAGTTTTGTGCACTTATCATTATTATACTTCTAAATTAATTAAAATAAATAGTTTTACCTACTAACAAATATACATTTGGGGATAAAATATGTATGTAAAATGGACTTATCAAATACCCCCAAACCTATATTTTGCTAGTCCTCGAGCAAAACAAAAAGAAATAAAATTCTAACTACACCATTTTCGCTGGTTGTCTCGATTACATTTAGCATATGCAATAAGCCTTTGAACCCCTAGGTTTCCCCTAGCGGACGAGTTATAGTCTCATGAGGGTTTCCAGTGATGATACCCACAAACATCGATTCTCGTGAGGGTTGGATATTCTACCCACAACTTCTCAATTTTTTATAATCACGCATTCATGCATTCACATACTCATCAACCAAGTCATGATATAATGCACAAGATATTATGGATGAAATACTCCCATTCACTACCGAACAATAACTAATCTCGAGATTCGTGTCATGAATGGTTCCCACAAAAGTAAAAGATTTCGTTACTTTCTACTCCCAATCCAGACAACCCTCCGTGTTTTTGTGAACATTCTACTATGGTATTTCAATCTTTCTTTTTCTACTTCATTGATCAAATTTTTGCCAAAAAATTATTCCTTCCATCATTCCACTTTTCATCCCTTTTTATCTTTCTAAGCTCCGGACTTTCCAGCGAGGATTTTTAATCCCAACCAACTGGGCCCTAACTTCTTTATTGGGATTTATGCTCATTAGTTTTCTCCCCTTTTTACGCGAACAATGATATTGGTGATACCAAGGTCCGGTTACTCAGATCGAAGAACTACTTTTTGCATTTTATTTTTCAATTTTTTTTTCATTTCTTCTATATCAACTCCTCATCTCCCATTTTATTCTGGCAAAATTAATTTCTCAACTACATAGTCAAAGATCAATTGTTTTTCCCATAGTGAATGTGTGTTTGTGCTTATAGGTCAAAGTCGTCCTTTTCGGTTTCAATTTTACTAATCTATTCACCCATGTAAAACCACATCACCTCACTTAGCTCGATCTAATCATTACTCTCATGGATGGGAATATCGCATCACATACTACTCACACATCATAAACACAAACTCAATCAACTTGTAATGCAAAACATTCATGCGTGAAAACAAATTTTTTTTTTTTTCTAAAAAATTTCAATTTTTTTTTACTTTTTTTTTTTTCAAAATTAATGAATTACAAAACAACAAATTAGACACTATACCCCCAAACCTAAACTCAACATTGTCCATAATGTTGGACAAACTCACACTTTGTAAACAAAAAAACAAGAGTGAAAAGGTATCACCTGACTCATGGTAGGTTGATTTGGTCAAACTTGCTATCAAACAACAATGAGTTGTTAGAATTCAAAACAAAAATTAAAAATAAAGTAAAAAATCCTAAAATAGATATGTACAACAAGAGCACATAGGTCAATCCTGATAAACAGGATCACTCAGAAAGATCTCCTCCCCTTCTTGAGAAAGTAACTCTAAAAATGGTTTCAAACGCTGACCGTTAACTTTGAACACATCACCATTTTTTGGATTTTCAATCTCAATGGCTCCATATGGATGAACAATTCGAACAATGAACGGACCAGACCATCGAGATCTCAACTTTCCTGGAAACAAATGCAACCGAGAATTATAAAGCAAGACTTTTTGACCAGGTGTGAAAGTTTTCCTAAGAATACTTTTGTCATGCCTTATTTTCATTTTCTCTTTATAGATTTTTGTACTCTGGTAAGCATCATTCCTAATTTCCTCCAACTCATTCAACTGAAGCTTCCTATGGACTCCTGCTCTGTCAAGGTTAAAGTTGAGTTGTTTAATAGCCCAAAAGGCTTTATGCTCTAACTCAACTGGGAGATGACAAGCTTTGCCATACACCATTCGGTAAGGAGACATTCCAATAGGGTTTTTAAATGCAGTACGGTATGCCCACAGTGCATCACTAAGTCTCAAGGACCAGTCTTTCCTATTTGGGTTAACCGTTTTCTCCAAAATGTGTTTAATCTCTCTATTGGATAACTCAACTTGACCGCTAGTCTGGGGATGATAAGCAAGTGCAATTTTGTGGGTTACACAATATTTGCTCATTAATGCTTCGAAAACCCTATTGCAAAAATGTTTCCCCCCATCACTAATAATAGCACGGGGTGTACCAAAACGTGAAAAGATATTATCTTTCAAAAACTTGACTACCACCTTGTGATCATTAGTTTTACATGCAATTGCCTCAATCAATTTAGACACATAATCAACTGCGACAAGGATGTACAAATTGCCAAACGAATTAGGAAATGGTCCTATGAAATCAATGCCCCAAACATCAAAAACTTCAATAATCAGAATTGGGTTTAAAGGCATCATATTTCGACGTGAAATACTCCCTAACTTTTGACATCGTTCACATGCTAAGCAATAAGAATGACAATCTTTAAAGATTGAGGGCCAGTAAAATCCAGATTGCAATATCTTTGCAGCGGTTCTCTTTGAACTAAAATGACCTCCACATGCATGATCATGACAAAAGGAGATTACATTAGTTTGGTCACAATTGGGGATACATCTTCGAATAATCTGATCAGGACAATACTTGAATAAGTACGGATCATCCCAAAAGAAGTGACGGACCTCAGATAAGAATTTGGATTTATCTTGCTTAGTCCAATGTGAAGGCATTTGACCTGTGACAATATAGTTCACAATGTCGGCAAACCAAGGTGACTCAGATACAACAAAGAGTTGTTCATCAGGGAAAGACTCAAGAATAGGCATGGAGTCTAAGGATGTCTCAAGAATGAGCCTAGACAAGTGATCAGCTACTACATTTTCAGACCCTTTCTTA
This sequence comes from Cornus suecica, assembly GCA_963922005.1. Taxonomy (NCBI): domain Eukaryota; kingdom Viridiplantae; phylum Streptophyta; class Magnoliopsida; order Cornales; family Cornaceae; genus Cornus; species Cornus suecica. The sequence goes on along the minus strand of OY998240.1, from coordinate 67,386,854 downwards.
TCTCGAATTTCTAGATCAAACTCTTGTAGCAATAGGATCCATCGAATTAAGCGCGGCTTAGCATCTTTTTTAGAGAAGAGATACCTAAGTGCAGCATGATCTGAGAAAATGAGGACTTTAGACCCTAACAGATAGGACCTAAACTTGTCTAATGCAAACACAACTGCTAACAATTCTTTTTCAGTGGTAGAGTAATTCAGTTGTGCCTCATTTAATGTCTTACTTGCATAATAGATCACATGGGGTAGCCTTTTCACACGTTGCCCTAACACTGCTCCAACTGCATAATCAGATGCATCGCACATAATCTCAAAAGGCGCATCCCAACTCGGTGGCTTCATGATAGGTGTTGTGGTCAACAATGTTTTGAGCTTCTCAAAGGCTTTCAGACATTCGTCATCAAAGACAAAAGCAACATCTTTAGCAAGTAAATTGCAAAGTGGTCTGGAAATGCTGCTAAAGTTTTTAATGAATCGATGATAAAATCCAGCATGACCTAAGAAAGACCTAATCTCTTTGACCGTACGTGGTGGTGGAAGATTGGAAATTAGATCAACCTTAGCTTTGTCAACCTCTATACCCTTCTTTGAAATAACATGCCCCAAGACAATCCCCATTTTCACCATAAAATGGCATTTCTCCCAATTTAAGACCAGATTTTTCTCCTCACAACGTGTAAGCACGAGTTTCAAATGAATGAGACATTCATCAAAGGATGAGCCAAACACGGAGAAGTCATCCATAAACACCTCAAGAAAACGTTCTACCATATCAGAAAATATGCTGAGCATACACCGCTGAAAAGTAGCAAGTGCATTGCATAATCCAAATGGCATACGTCTATAGGCAAATGTTCCAAAAGGACAAGTGAATGTGGTTTTCTCCTGATCCTCAGGTGCAATAGGAATTTGGTTATATCCAGAATAACCATCTAGGAAACAGTAGTACTCATGACCGGCTAATCTCTCAAGCATCTGATCGATAAAAGGAAGTGGAAAATGATCTTTCCTAGTGACAGAGTTCAACTTCCTATAATCAATGCACACTCGCCATCCAGTGGTCATTCGGGTCGGTACTAACTCATTGGCATCATTTGTGACTACCGTGATACCTGATTTCTTAGGCACGACCTGAACAGGACTTACCCAAGAACTATCGGAAATATGATATATGATCCCCACATCTAACAACTTCAAGACTTCTGCCCTAACGACCTCTTTCATGTTAGGGTTAAGCCGTCTTTGCATTTCTCGCGAAGTTTTAGCATTTTCCTCAAGATGGATACGATGCATGCACACAGATGGAGATATGCCCTTAATGTCTGCTATAGTCCACCCAATAGCCGATTTATGCTCCCTAAGGACATTTAAGAGTTTTTCCTCATGTTCTTTATTTAACTCAAAAGCAATGATGACAGGAAGACTCTCATTTGGACCTAAGTAGGCATACTTCAGTTCAGAAGGTAAAACTTTCAGATCCAATTTTGGAGGTGACTCAACAGATGAGACATGTTTAGATTCAATTGATGAAAGGGGCTCTACCTTGGCTTTCCAATTCTCAATGTCCATAAAAGGGACAAAATCTAACAAGGTATTCACTTCTTCACAAGCACTATCCAGATCAAAATCATACCCAAAGTGATTTAGACATGCCTCTAAAGGATCATCAAAACTTGAATGTTCAAAAGTCTCCTGTACTAGACTCTCTATTAGATTCACATCACTCATATCCTTAGATTCTGATGGTTGTCGGCTCACATTAAAAACATTAAGCTCAACAGACATGTTTCCAAATGAAAGTTTCAGGACACCATTCCTACAATTGATTAAAGCATTTGAAGTGGCTAGGAATGGTCGACCAAGGATAACAGGAATTTGGCTATTGGGATTAGCCACAGGTTGAGTGTCTAAGACTATGAAGTCTACTAGAAAGAAGAATTTGTCAACTTGAATTAACACATCCTCAATGATACCACGAGGTACCTTGACTGAACGATCTGCCAACTGTAGCACTACCTTTGTGGGTTTCAAATCACCAAGACCGAGTTGCTCATACACAGAGTATGGCAACAGATTTACACTCGCACCCAAATCAAGCAAAGCTTGCTCAATTATCTGGTTACCTATTGTACATGAAATTGTAGGACAACCAGGATCCTTGAATTTAGGTGGTGTGCGGTGCTGGATAATTGAGCTTACTTGCTCTGTAAGGAAGGCTTTTTTATATACATTCAATCCACGTTTAACCGTACACAAATCTTTCAGAAACTTAGCATAAGAGGGGACCTGTTGAATTGCATCGAGAAATGGAATATTGATTTTGACTTGTTTGAATATTTCCATAATCTCTTTGTAATGATGCCCCTTCTTAGGCTTTTGGAGTCTTTGAGGAAATGGTGCAGTAGGAACAAAGTTCCTAACTGAAGGTTCTACTAGAGAATTGGGGACAAGATCGGGAATTTGGACTTTTGGGTCAACTTGAGATTCCATTTTGTTTTCCTTTTCTGGTTCATGGTTACCTTTCACAGTTTCCCTTCTTGGAATTTTGACTTGATTGTCAACTTGTTTGCCTGACCTTAGGGTTATGATTGACTGGACTTGATCAGTTGGACCAGAGGTCGACTGTTCACTCACATTATATTGATCCTTTGGGTTGGGAATGGGCTGACTTGGAAATTTTCCTTTTTCCCTCTCTCCTACAACAGTGGCTAACTGGCCAATCTGTGTTTCTAATTTAGAAATCGATTGACTAGTTTGTTGCATGAACTATTGTAATGTATCTTCCAGTGTTGGTTTCCTTGGTTGTTGGGGGACATATGGATGAGAATTTTGGGACATGGAAGGATATGATGCTGGTGGTTGCCTTTGGGATTGCATATGTTGCATACCCGATTTGTTTTGAGACTGATTTTGACTCCATGAGAAATTAGGATGATTTCTCCAATTGGGGTTGTATGTGTCAGAATAGGGACTGCCAAATGGTTTCTTATAGCCGTTTAGTGCATTAGCTTGTTCAGTTATACACTCATGGAATGATGCTATAGAGGGACACGTCTGAGCAGTATGAGATGGACTCTCACAAAGTTGACATGTCTCACTAATAACATGGACTGAAGAACTTTTTCCATTTTTCATCTCTATAGCCTCCACTTTTCTGGTGAGACTAGCTATCCTTGCACTCAAATCAGTTCCCTCACTAACCTCATAGACTCCTCCCTTTTTGGTATCCATAGACATTGGTAACTTCTTCTCTCAACCCTCCCTAAGTATTCCCAATGTTGGGAACTCTCAGCTAACGCATCTAGAAATTTCCAAGCCTCATTCTCATTCTTAGACATGAAATCTACCCCACCTCGTGACTCAATTAGTTGACGATTTTGAGCTGATAATCCATCATAAAAGAATTCAACTAAGCGCCATTTTTCAAAACCATGATGGGGACACTTAAGTAGCAAATCATTGAATGTTTCCCAACACATGTAAAATTGTTCACCTTCTTTTTGAGCAAATTCCATGATATTTCGGCGAAGGGAATTAGTTCTATGTCTAGGGAAGAATTTGGTGAGGAATTTTTTACAGAGTTCATCCCAAGATTTGATTGATTCTGGTTCCAACGAATATAACCAAGACTTGGCTTTCTCTTTCAAAGAGAACGAGAATAACCTCATCTTAATTGACTCTTCGGGAATATTCTGAAAATTCAAGGTGGAACAAATCTCTAAAAATTCCTTAACATGAAGGTATGGGTCTTCAAAGTTCGAACCTCTAAAAGTCGGCAGTAAATTGATTACTGCTGCCCGTATCTCCAAATGGGCATGTTGTGTAGCAGGCAAGACAATACAAGAAGGATTTGTGATATGTGCAGGAGTATAATAATCCTTAAGGGCTTTCACTTCATTCTGTTCTCCCTCCATCTTGACTTCAATGATCTTTTCAACACTAGAATTCCTTACACCTTTTCTAAAAGTTCTCTCAATTTCTAGATCTAAAGGTGCCAACTTTGATTTCAGAGATCGACGACCTAACATGCACTAGGAAGACTCCATGACTCAACAAACACACTACCAAAACAAGTATTTTCTTTATCTGAAATTTAATTCAAGGGTAGTGATTTCTATTTTTTTTTTTTTTTTTTAATTTCCTATATGAGAGATTATTAGGACTAATTCCAAAATAATCTTCACCTAGTTAGACAGCTCCTACTCCCTTTCAGAGAAAACTAATGGATGACCAGTTAAGGACTATCAAACTAACAACGAAGTAGTTCCCAGGAAAGTGTGGCGAGGCACTAGGCCTGCTTAATGCCGCGTCAGCCACATTCCTAGACAGAACTGTCCTACCGTTTATCAATTTGATAGTGACTCACTGGAGTTACCAAAAGTTTAACAATGTCCAAGAGGATCCTATGAGCTATATGAAAACCTATTGGCCAACGTCTACTTGATTTTAAATTAAACTAAATTTAGCCAAGGGTATACAAATGCAATAAGATTTTTAACCTAATGGGCAAGGAATTGGTGATGAAATCCAATCCTTATCTTGTTAGAGGGTTAATGCCCTTACTAAAAGATTTATGCAAAATGCTAAATTAAAAATGCACATACAAGCAAGTTAACAAAAATAAAAGTAAAGGGAGTGAGTGTGTGAACTTTCTTTTTTTTTTTTTTCTTTTTTTTTTTTATAAATAAATAAAGAAAGAAATAAACGAAATAAAATAAAATAAATAAAAAAAATTAATTTGAAGAAAATGTGTACCTAAAGGTTATTTCTAGTGTTATTCTATCCTAAAGGTAGCATGTGAAATTTCACCTATATAAAAACTATGTTCACCTAATCTAAAAAATAATAATAATAATAATAATACTATTTACTAAAGATAGGGGTACTTACCTGGATTCCGCAATAATGCTAGTGAAGTTGGTACAAAGAAATCCAAGTATTTGCTTATCCAATGCAATCTCAAAAAAAAAATATTACCTACAAAATTCAAGAAGTATCAATTACTTAAAAACAAATAATACAATAAACAATAATAAAAAAAATAATAATAAAAATTCTCAACTTAAGTAAACAAACGCTAATTTTATACTTAAGCAAAGAATAAAGAAAATAAAAAAAATATATTTTTTTTTATTTTGCTACAGTAGCCGAAATGCTACAGTAAATTTTCAATTTTTTTTTTTTTTTTTTTTAATTTGTTATCACTAATAATAATAAAAAAAAAAACGAACCTCTAAATTCAAAAGTGAAGAAACACTACCTTACTATAGTACTATTAGAATTAGAAAGACAAATTTTTTTAAACAAAACAGTAGCTTAAAAAAAAAAAAAATTATAAAGTTTTTTTTTTTTTCGCTATAGTAGCGGAAATGCTACAGTAGTTTCGATATTTTTTTTTTTTTTTTAAAAATTTTTCGAAACAGTAGATTCAAGCAAAACAGTAGCTTCTAAAATCTGTTTTTTTTTTTCTTTTATTTATTTATTTTTTTAAATAACTAGTAGAAGAATTAAATCAACTTAAATTTAATTAATTTCTTGTTGCTATTCCCCGGCAACGGCGCCAAAAACTTGGTGTGTTTTAAAATATTACTCGCAAGTGCACGAATCAATTGTAGTTTAGGTTATGCAAGAACGAGGTCGAACCCAAGGGAATGTTTTAAAGAGAACTTAATTAAACTCAAATTAATCTAAAACTAACCTAGTTTCTCAAAGTTTGTTTGTTGAAGTGATTTTTATACTAAACATGCAATATCGAAATACAAATAATTAAAGCGAGAATAATAGGGAGAAAATACTAAGGTATCGGAATCCACCACCACTAATCCATAAACTTCTAATTATTCATTTATCAATTCCAATTTTAGAGTAGTAATTTAGAAATCAATCTTATTACTTTCTCAAGATTTAACAATAACGCACTAATGAAATATATTTTCATGAAATAGATTTTCCTTCGCTTTAAAGTGTAAAATTCTAAGCATCCTATGTATGCAATTTAATGGATCACATAAGATCAAAGATTTTTACTTATAAACTCATCAAATCCAAGCTTGATTAGTTGTGATAAGAATTCTTAACTACTATAAATACATGATATTTATAGTGAAATGAATTTAAAACAATTAATACTATGAAGCGAAAATCATAAGCATTTAAACCATACACATGGAAATTGATAAAAGACTAAAAGGAATTTATTTCATAAATGGTGGTTTCATCCTTAACCTTATATAAGAATTTAGTTACACATGCTTAAAAAGAAAATAACAAAGTAAGAACAATAAAACCCGGAATTGAAGATAAATTCTTCTCCTCTTTGGTGTCCTTCTTGCTCTCCTCCTTCTTCTTCTTTCCCTTCTTCTTCAAGATGTATCCATATTTATAGAGAAATATTGGAATCAAATTACAACTTGTAAAGAGAAATGAAATATTCTTTTCTTTTCTTTTTCATAACTTTCCATCACATTTTTTTCTTTTTCCATGTGCATTTGAATCTTCCAACTTTTATCCATGTGCATTTGATTCATCCAACTTTCATCCATGTGCATTTGATTTATTTCTCACTTTACACCTATAAATGAAAGACATAAATGTAAATGTAATTTAATGACATTGAAAATGATTTATTAAACAATTTTATTATATAAATTAAGTTTTGTGCACTTATCATTATTATACTTCTAAATTAATTAAAATAAATAGTTTTACCTACTAACAAATATACATTTGGGGATAAAATATGTATGTAAAATGGACTTATCAAAAAACGTTCCACATTAGTGAACGCACCCTTGTTTTCCAATTTATTTTTACTTTTGCCCTTAAGGAAACGTTTCCTCTAGTTGTAAAGAAAAGAGGAAACAAGAAAAATGGTACTTTCTCTTTTTGTTTCCTTTCGCCTTCAAAATGATCAAATTTTAAAGTTGTAAAATTGGAACTTTCATGTCTTTTGCATTAATAAATTGAAATATTATATATAAATAATAATAAATAAATTAAATATTTTTATAAATAAAATAAAAATAAATGAATAAATAAATAATAATAAACAAAATAAACAATAATAAAATAGATTAAATAATATATAAAAATAAAAAAATAAAAAATAAAAAATAAAAATAAAAATAAAAATAAAAATAAAAATAAATAAATAAATAAAATATTTTTATAAATTAAATAAAAATAAATGTATAAATAATAATAAACAAAATAAACAATAATAAAATAAATTAAATAATACATAAAAATAATAAAAAAATAATTATGATAAATAAAAAATAATAAGAATAAGAATTACAAATAATAAATAAATTAAATATTTTTATAAATTAAATAAAAATAATTAATGAATAATAATAAAATTAATAAATTAAATATATTTATAAATTAAATAAAAATAATTAAATAATAAATAATATAAATAATAAATAAATAAAAAATAATAAGAAATACATATAATAAATAAATAAAAAGTAAGAACAAAAATTTTTTAGTAAACATAATTTCTGTTTTTTATTTTTGTTTCTGAAAAAAATCAAAATTTAGTAAATAAGATTTTATTTTCTGTTTCTCTTAAAAGAATCAAAATTATAATTCTATTTTTTAAAAAAACGAAAACAAAAAAAATTTCCTGTTAATAAACGCGCCCTAGATCTAGCTATCGTGTCCAGATTAGTACATTACACACACATCATTATACATATAGGCAGGTAGCCATTCATATTAATCCTTAAAAGAAAATATTAAACCTTTAAGTGGAAAATTCAAAATTAAGTATGGATATAATATAAGGACGAACATGATGATAATATCACCAGAGATATATATATATATATATAACTGTACTTGCAAAACGACAAGACCATTATTATGTCACAGTTGAAACATCCCCAAATAATACAACCTGTTTTTTGGGACCACTAGTTCTCTAGTGACAAGAGTGGTGCATTATTTGAAATAAAATTTTCTGGTGGGCTCCAAATAAGGAAAGATGGTGATCTATGGTGCAACCAAAATCACTTATTTCCTTTTCAAAAATAAAATAAAAATCACTTATTGAGGAGGCATCATAGACTTGTAACCTTCATGACCGTTGTGGCAACAATGTCCTTAAGCAATTTTTTGTCCAGGAAATTCACTAAATTTGTATATGATCAATTAAATCTTGTATAATGATATTGAAAAGAGGTTTTACTATTACATTACCATCTAAAAATCTAATTGATAGCCTTCAACTAGAGTTATTTTTTTGAAAATGGATTGAATAACATCACACTAAAATATAATCAGCAAGTAGGATATTTAATAATTGGTACTTTTCATTTTTCTAGTAACATGTAAATATTTGTATAAACTTGACATCAGGAGCACAGTACTGGCCAAAACATGCTACTGAATCTGCTTCCTTAAAATATTCAGCACCAGTTAATGGTTGTTTGGGCCTCAAAGGTTGATTATATATATATATATATATATCAAGGTTCACCGTAACGGTATCGGTTGTCGTAACAGTAACGGTATCGGTGTAACAGACTCGAGTCAGTATCGGGATTACGTAACGGGACTAGGATATCGCAATCGTGAATTTTTTAAAATCTTACAAATCATACTGTCTTACACAAAATGTTCTAATTTGATACTTTTGGCAACATGAATAAATAAATAAAGATGATTTTTTAGTAGATTTAAGTTAATTTTATCTAATTTTTTAAAGAAATTTAATATAAAAAAATGAGTTATTAATAAATCTAATGGTGTCGTCGTTATTTCAATATTTATGATATACTTGTTATGATGTTATTAAATTAATTTTAAAATTTTAAAAATAAAAAATTTAAATCACAAAAGATATAATTTATTTCTAACAATGCAAAATAATTTTAAAAAAGGTAAATGCAAAGATTATTTCACTAGTTTAAATTTTTTTTGGCTTTTCTGTGCGAAGATTACTTTTCAATAATGGAGTAATATTTATCATATCATATACATAATAAAAAAAATTTTAACTCAAATTTTTGAAAAACTTCAATTGTGTTAATCGTTACAATATTTTCGGAACCGGTAAAAATCGAAATTACAGCTACCATAACATCACGGCCATTACAAATGTGGGAATTGATCCACTGTGATATAACGGCGTTACGTAACACACGTCGGGGCGAACCATGGTGTGTATATACACTTGTAAAAGTATGATATATGGTAGGCGACATTACATTAGGCATTGGGTAAGAGTAAAGGTTTGATGGATATTTCATGAAAACTATAATCATGAAAAAAAAATGAGCGGATAATATCTATATTGTATGGACAGGTTAGAGTAGGAAGTATCCGGCAAAATCTCATATTACATCAGTATACACGGACACGGTCGATATCAATCTTAAATAAGAAAATAGGACACGGTCGATATCAATCTTAAATAAGAAAATAGGTTGCAGTTGTAACAACTGTGAACAAAAATGAACGTTGCATATGGACCAATGGGACAAACTTGATCGGTACAAACAAGCATAAGCTTCAAAATCCATTAATCATTAAATTAATTTCCTTATTCTTCTTTCTTGTATTTTTTTTTTTTTTTTTCCGTTTCGAAAAACCCAATTCTCCAAATACAGAATTATTTAGATTAAGATGCATGTAATGCAAATGGACAATAGTCTCAAAGCACAGTCCAATTTTACAAATTCTTGCAGTTTAAAAAGTCTATTGACCACAAGAAAGTCCTTTGAGGAGAGTTGGCTGTGTAAAGTTACAGAGAAAAACATTAAAAAGGAAGAATAAATAAATAAATAAAATTAGATCAAAATGCCCATTCTGCAACAAGGACAGTGAGCATTGGTCTGTAGCCATGGCGCCAAACACCTGAAATGGAAGCGGTGGGCGCAGGGAAGATGAGCCAGGGTCTGACCAGCCTTGAACTGCTCCAAGCAAATGGCACAGTCCTCTTGCTCCGAAGCCTTCCACCCTAACTTTGCCCAACTCATGAACCTCTTTGAACCACTACTCTTCTTCAATCCAAACACCTCTGTTTGCAAATCCCCTATCACCATGTCTTCCACACCCCTCATGTTGTCTTGGCTCTCCTTCCTGATTTCAAATATAAAATCAGAAACCAATCATTTGCATATATATATATATGCATATATCACTTTCGCAGGCTTAGGTTAGAAAGGAAAGCATGTGAATGCTAACATACGCTAGGTGGAAGCAAAAGACTAGACACAAGATTAATTTGCGATATTGTTACCTTTTGGTTTCTGATTTTCTTTGTGCTCTTAGCCTCTCATCTAATCTCCCTCTGGCTTCCCTGGCAACATCCCCAAGTTTGTCATCCTCGTAGACTTGGTTTTGTGTGCTTCTTTGCTGTTTATACAAATAATCAAGGTTAGAATAAATTACATATCATGGTCCGATACATAACGTATCGCGTGTCTGATTCGTAACATTTTTGATAGTCACTATATTTTCACTTTTGAAACCAATATTGTCCCTATGTGTTACAATGTTATTGAGAGCGCAACCCAAATCGATACCATGATACATATACAAACACGTACGTACACACATGAATCTATTGAGAGAGGTCATGAGTAGAAATTTAGATATTACCAAGGAGGAGCTGGAGCTTGAGCTAGAGGTGAGGTGAGATTCATGGTTGCTTGTATAGAGACAAAAAGACGAGCGCCTTGTGGATCCATGGCCAGAGTTGCTAGCCAAATCTGACCATCCACCACTTTGGTGGAACCTCCTCCTCCGAGCACATTCAACGCCGGGAAGCATACCAGCCATAAATATATATAACACAAATATATGCTATTTTATGTGAAGGGAGTATGGGTATATATTGTTTGTATATGGGAAAAACTTGCACATATATATATAATAGAAGCAGTACGAGGAACACCAAGAAATAGTCTCCTAGCCAACGGAGTACAGTATTAGAGATATACTGGCAGACAGAAGTGGGACCCTGGCTTTGATGATTGCTAGTGATAGGTAGGGCTGCAAATGAACCGAGCCGAGCCGAGCTTTAGAATGTTCAAGCTCGGTTCATTTACTAAACGAGCCTAGAAAATGTGTTCAAGCTCGGCTCATTTGCTTAACGAACGAGCCCGAGCCGAATGCCAGATTTAACGAGCCGAGCCCGAGCTTGTTCACGAACGACCCGTTTCAGTACAACATATATTAATCTTTCTAATAGTTGTCTGGATTCAATTGTTGCATGTCTGTTTTAACATATTTTCACTAGTATAATTTTTTATAAATGAATTTTATGTTATGACCGTCTAATTTCTATAATCTTTTCACAATAATCTTCATAATTTGTTCAATTTGAACACTTTCTTTTGTCAAATATGATATAATTTTACTATTTAACTTAGACGAGCATGTTCACGAGCTTGGCGAGCCGAGCTTAGTAATGTTCAAGCTCGGCTCGTTTACTAAACGAGCCTAAAAATTGTGCTCAGGCTCGGTTTGTTTACTAAACGAACGAACATGAGCCGAGCTCTTAACGAGCCGAACCCGAGCCTGCTCACGAATGGCTCGGTTCATTTGCAGCCCTAGTGATAGGTCCATATTTACCGTATATGCATGTCTGAGGATTTTAAATTTTGTTATATTTTCTCGTATTGGCAGTACATTAACTTAATTAATTAATTTATTTTTATCTATTTTGTCTGATTTTAGTAAGAGTTTATGTAACACCCCACTCCAACACTTGGTACGGAATTATTCGCTTTGAGCCCAATTAGCACTGTATATATAAACAAATTCTCAGACTTATACCCGGACTATGTGAGACATCACAATTTCACTGTTGAGTACTCTTTTTAAATGTAAATTTTTTTTTTTTACATATTTTTTTAAATGTAATTAGAATGTTAGTATTTGAAGCTGGACAACTATTTTATTCTATTGATCCGATACACGGAAGGTATAACAGTTCAATAAAGAAGCAAAAAACGATATTCCAACCACAAAATCGAAACAAGAATTGCACCAAACTTTATTGAAACAAAATTTGATCTCCAAAACATGCACCTTAATTCTTGTAAATAAATTTGATATATTATGGATTAATATTGAATAAATGAACCTGTTATATGCCGTAAATACAAACTTTTATTGAAACAAAATTTGATCTCCAAAACATGCACCTTAAAACACAAGATAACATAATTTCGAACCAAACTAATTCTGTTAAAAAAATCTGCAAAATTAGAATAAGGTTTCTGCTCAATAAAAACCATCAATCTTAAGAAAAACATTGGAATTTGAGTTCATCTTTGTCACTAACAAAAACTAAAATTTTGACAAGAATCCTACCAGTCATGAAAATTAAATTTTGAAGCCTTAAATAATGGGATTCGACAGTGTTAGAATATATTAGGGTTTAGTCTCATTCATCTATCTATTGTAATCCTAGTCTGTTTAATATTAGTCTTACCTATATTAGATTGACTTGTCCCCTACACCAAGTTTACTTGTTCACCACACATTTTCTCCCTCTATTGTAATTTATATGCTTTCTATACAGAATATACAATTCTTATTCATTATTCTCTTTATTCTTCTTTATCTTTTCTCCATTATCATATTATCAAAACAACCTTTCTTCTAACATGATATCAGAGCCAATCGGTTATTGGTAGCTCCTTCCACTTGTCGTCGTCTCTGCTGAGGATGACACTTCATCTCTTATCCCCAGCGACGATCTTCTATTGAAACCCTAGACTCTTAATCTCTCTCTTTTTCTTTTATATCTTTACTTCGATTTCTCTACATCTATTTCAATACTTTGTTTCAATATTCTTCATTTGTTTCAAAATTATTCAATACTTTGATATTCAAAAGTAAGCTTTCACCGCCGACACCGACCGCTGTGATATTGGCAAGACTTCACCACTGCAGTGTGCCTCTCTCTCAACACCACCGTCTTTGCCTATCTCTATCTCAACATAGACTTCACCATCGTCGTGTGCATCACTTCACCAACAAGCTCTACTTCATGGTGGTCATGGCTCGACGCCTCATCCACTTCTTCTCGTCGCCGTCTTCATGGAACTCCATCATCAAAGTCTTGATCATCACCAACGACAACACCAGTAGACGACCCATCTCTAGACGAAGCCACAATTGCTAAAAACAGGGCCGAACTCCACCGCACATGCTGCCAAAAGATCGGCGTGTCAGGATCCTTGGTGTCACGCGCCGCACGCGCCATCAACCTCCAGTGCGTGTGTGATTCACCGGAACCCTACCGCCGACCCCCATTGCCAGTCATCTTCTCCGGCGACAGAATGTCGGAACCCTACCGCAAGCGCTCATCACCGGTCATCTTCTCCGACAGAGCACGCCGGCAACCATAGCCGGTCATCTTCTTCGGCGACGGTCGGCATCTCCGATGACTTTTCCAAAAAACGACGACTTTTCCGGCGCCGACAACTTTTTCAGATTCCGACGATTTTTCCAGATTCCGGCCACTCCACGTGTCCCTTCCAGATTTCTCCACGTGTCACCACCACATTATGCCACGTGTCACTGCCAGATTGTGCCACGTTATCAGGTTCTTGCAAAATTATAGTTTTGCCCTTATTCAATTTTTTGTGCATTCTGAGCTCATTTTAAGTCTGCTTTTAGCAAACGAGTAGTCAATTTAAGCTAATTGGACTGCTCCGGACGCAACCGTAGAGTCAGTTTTTCAAATTTTAACTTCAAAATTTTCATTACTCATCTTTTCGGCTCTCTCCGACTCATTCTCTACCCTTTTGGGTACTTGTTCTCTACCATTTTAGGGTACTCGCTATGCTGATTCTTATAGCTAGCATCTTATTTTTCATCTCATCCGTTTAGGGAATTTGATCCATTTTTGGGTATTTTCATCTCATCTTTTTGGAAAATCTAATCCGTTTTGGGTTTTTTCGATCTTATTTTTCATCTCATGAGAAAATCCGATCTTGTCATCGATCAATCATCATCTTTTCTCTCGATTGATCTCATACTTATAATCAGAATCAGAATTAGGATCAGAATCAGAATCAGGATCAATCTGCTGATATTTTCATCAAAATTCATATGCTAGGATGATTTTCAAGAATTGGTTTTCAAACTCAAGTCGATCTCTTATTTCCCAACTTGGGGGGTGTTAAAATATATTAGGGCTTAGGCTCATTCATCTATCTATTGTATTCCTAGTTCGTTTAGTATTAGTCTTACCTAGATTAAATTGACTTGTCTCATACACCAAGTTTACTTGTTCACCACACATTATCTCATATATATAGGAGTCATCTCTATTGTAATTTATATGATTTCTATACACTTCAGAATATACAGTTCTTATTCATTATTATTTTTATTGTCTTCTTTATCTTTTCTCCATTATCATATTATCAAAACATATTTTCTTCTAATAGACAGAACAATATTACACATTGCGTCCAAGTAATGTTATTTTGCTCATTTGTTAGTTTCAATTCGAAAAAATTGTCATTTTGAATCAAAATCCGATAAAGTTAAACACGAAAACAACTCGCAAACCGTACTCTTTCTATATATGTGATAGTTGAGAACCATATAAACCTAGTGCTGACAATTCGTGTCGGTGGGTCGTGTTCGTGTCGGGTTAAGATTGTGTCGTGTCGAAAAAGACCTGGTTAATATACGTGTCAAATATGCTCAACTCTAACCCAACTCGACTCACGTGTCGACCTATGTAATCCATTTAGTATATTTATTATAATATGTTAAATTAAATTTGACACAATCCAACACGAAACGACCTATTTAACCTATTATTAGCAAAATTAAATTGAATTTGACATCATTCGATTTAGTAATAGTTTATTGATATATTTCAATTCATGACCAATTAGAGAAGAGAAAAATAAAAATAAAATAAAATATAAATATAATCTTGTCAAACATATCGTGTTCGGATTACTTGTGTATGTTCGGGTCGACTCTTATATAACTTTAATCCTTTTATGATCAACCATAATCATTTTAATTTATGTCGTATTAACATATCGTGTCTCATTTTGCCAGCTCTATATATAGACCTCAATCGTTAATAATTTTTCGTCAACAAAAACTAAATCTAGGGCACTTATTTTTAGGGTAAATAAAGTCTATGGCACTTCCGTTTAGACCTGTCAATGGATCGGATTCGGATCGGATCAGTTAAATCCAAATCCAATTTGTTAAGAAATAGGATTATCGGATTCGGATCCTAATCGGGTTATTGGATTTTATTTTCAATCCATATCCGGTTAATATCGGATTCGGATCATAATCGGATTATTGACATGTCTATTGATAAGGATGACAAAAATTCTTGATCCGCGATCCGAATCCGATAATTCGACGGATTTTCACTTAGTTTTTTTTTATATTCGAATTTCTTCATTATAGAATATCTAATTAAAAAAATACAAAAATCAATAAATACTGAAACACTAAATTATTCACACTTTTAATAATTATATTTATCATCAATCATTATTAATAAATAATAAAATAATTAATAACTAACATTTATATACATGTACAGTATTAAATATATACACATAAAAATATCAAATATATATTTATAAATATATTTTATATCGGATCGGGTTATTATCGGATCGGATGATATAAATCCAAATCCAATTTATTAAGAAATTGGATTATCGAATTTGAATCCTAATCGAATTATCGGATTTTATTTTCAATCCATATTTAACTAATCGGATCGGATTTAAATCCGATCCATTGACAGATCTACAGTTCATGTTGTCTGTCTCGCTACAATGGGAGACATGTAACCAATCAGACTCTCATCTTCAATTGTTTGTTTGTAACTATGTATATTATATTCACCTATATGTAATATAGATGACCTGTAACTGTTATGTAGATGTCTTTCCTCTTTTATTTTAATGGAAAGTTTTGACATTAATTAAATAAACGTGACACGGACTAGGCACAGGATAAACATATATGAATTATAGAATACTAAAATATCCTATTAATTTCATTTATACGTCTGAACTTCTTAAGTTTTATTAAATTTTCAGTTAGATTCATGAAATTTACAAAAATGCAATCAAATCCTCTGTAAACAGTTGTCGGTCAATATTTTAGTAAAACTTTCTAAATTACTCTTTTACAACTAATACATATTTATGTCAAACTCAAATCTTTTATCATTCATGTCATATTACTTTTGGATCATATTTTGCCACATCTCCTCACATATACCATTTTGTTTTTCAAAATATGCGTGAGTAAATTGATAACTTCTCTGATTACCCGCCCGGTACCATAAGAAATTAGGCAATAGAATTCAACAATATATATATGACTCAATTTATTGGTTAAAGACAATTATAAGAATCGGATAAACCACACAAGATCACTAAATGGTAACTCCACTTCTCTCTACTCTGGGCTTTGTTTGGCCCAAAGAAGACTGGGTTGGTTCATATTATCCACCTTATTTATACTTTTAAATGGCATGTCAAGAAATTGAACTAACCATACACTAACCAAAAAAAAAAACAAAACATATCTAAAAACTATGAATTTCCAAAATATATAAGGTATCCAAAAAAACATATATATATATATATATATATATATATATTACTCAAGTGGATCAGACAGACCCTTGCCAAAAGAAAGGTGCACTGTATTTGTGCCACAGATGGACCAACTACCTGCATTAAATCCCACTAAAATTCCTATTTTTAAATTAATAAAGTTGGCAATTGGATACAAATATAATTGAGGACATGCTATTACTAATAAGTGACATTGGTTCATATTTGACTAATTGTTAATGTAGAAGATGATGCTATATATATACATCGTATATTATCTGATTGATGATATACCATATATATATATATATATACTAGGATGAGTACAGGAGTGATTGTTGATGGTTTCACCTCTAAATTGGAATAGATTCTTATGCTTATGTTTGTTCAGAAAAAAGCATCTTCATCCACACTTTAATCCTTGTACCAGTTTTTGACCTATATTTTATATATATATCTTCCACACTCTGATGCAGAGAATCAAACATATATATGCTAATGCTTTTGAATCATGTGCTTTGGTGTGCAAGTTTGTAGATTCTCTGGTGCTGAACAGTAAATGTGGCACTCTGCACATTCAATTAATTCTCTTTCAATCAGTATTGATTCAACACTCCACATTACTAGTGATGAATGAATAAAGTATGTGCTTAACCAGAGATAATGAGAGAAAAATAAAGGGAAAATTCTCCTTTAAATTCTATTTTTTTAGGCCCAATGACAAATAAGTTCTAAATTTTTTTATCTTAGGACCAATAAGTTTTACTTTTAATAAAAAAAAATTCATTCAAGTCCTAAATCATTAAATTTTTCATTTATCCTCTTGTTAAATTAAATTTAATCTCATCAAATTAGACATAAAAAGTAAAATTAAAACTTACCAAATAAATCCTTACAAAATAAACTCAAAAAATTAAACATAATATAATTTTTTTTGTTTTGCTTTTGAAAATAAATAATTGTCTTTACATAATTTCATTTTGAATTGAATTTTAGTTAAGTTAATTATTATTTAGACTCATAATAATATATTATTAAGTAACTAAAAATTATAAATATATATTATGTAACAATTCATAAATTTAAAAAATTATTTGTAAGAAATTACATGTGTTTAGAAAGAATATAAATAGAGATATTGACTTTTAGGACTTGAATGGAAATAAATCTCAAAAGTATGATTTATTGCTCCTAAAAAAATATTTTTAGAACTTATTCGTCATTGAGTCTAAAAAATAGAATTTATGGAGAATTTTTCGAAAATTAAATTTATTTTTTAGAAAAGGATGTTAAAAAATTTAAAGGTGGATCTCGCCTTAATTACCTGCTTTCTACATTTTTTTATGCCAAATAAAATGATATTAAACCCTAAAATTTGTTGAAATAGATGGTGATCATTTGATTCATTTGCATGCGTTGAATCAATGAAATTCATTGAAACTGGAAATGCTTGGAAGCCGCTTCATTGCATTTAAACTTTTAATGGTGTAATAAGTTTGGACTAGTAATTAAATGTGAATCATGGTTTGTTGTCAAAATTGTTATCGTGGTTTGCATTTAGACAAATTTGAACAATATCATCAGTAGGTTTAAACTTTAAATTTTAGTTTAACTAAGGCTTTGTTTGGTTCGCGGTCCGGTCCCATGTCGTCCGGTCTCATAATAGTTTTTTTGGGATCGGACACTGTTTGGCAACACGGTTCCAAAAAAACAAGAACAACTTGGGATCAAAAGGGGTAATTTGAGACAACAAAAAATGATGGTCTCAAGTGGTTTCATGTGATCTTATATACAATTGTCTTAACACAAGAGACTATAAAATTTGAAATATATATATAATTTGAAAATAATATATAAAATTAAAAAAATAATATAAAAAATTTGAAATAATGTATAAAATTTGAAATATATATATAAAATTCAAAATTAATATATAAAATGCAAAAAATATATTTAAAATTTGGGAAAATAAAAAAATTCCAAAATAATAGAAAAAATAAAAAATAATGTATAAAATTCGAAAATAATATATAAAATTTGAAAAATAATATATATTTTTAAAATAATGTATTAAATTCGAAACAAATATATAAAAATCAAAATTAATATATAAAATTTTAAATATATATAATTTAAAAATATATATATAAGTTTTGAAAAATAATATAAATTTTTGAAATAATGTATAAAATTTGAAAAAAATATAAAATTCAAAAATAATATACAAAATTAGATATATATATATATATTTGAGAAAATATAAAAAAATTGAAAATAATATAAAAAATAAAAAATAATATGTAAAATTCAAAAAATAATATAAAAATTCGAAATAATTTATAAAATTTGAAATATATATTATTTTTGAATTTCTTATATTATTTTCAAATTTTTTATATTTTTTCAATTTTTATATATCTTTAATACTTAATATATTTTTTGAATTTTATATATTATTTTTTTATTTTTTGTATTATTTTCCAAACATAAGACTTCAGCTTGAATAAGACCATAAGACCAGACAACTTTACCAAATAGATTTTTAGAACACCACCCAGATAAGACCGGACCGGACCACCTACCAAACGGGTCCTAAGTATTTGGATGAGTATTTCGTATTTATATAATGTTATCACACTTCTCAAAAATGTTACTAGGATAAGATATGATGTATCGGATAATACAACAGCACGACCCTGGAATAAGGCAATCCAGGCGGTTGCCGATGGGGCCCAAAATCTTTTTTTTTTTTTTATATATATTTTTTTGTAAAAATAATATTTGTACAAGTTTAAAAATATTCTAAAAAAATAAATGATTTTTCAACCCAATTCAAGACACAATTTAGGGCCTCAATTTATATTTTATTTTTAAATTTGTTTTCCTGTAAAGCCAAAACAAATATATATATATATATATATATAGATATTGTTTAAAATCCTAATTCGTACTAAATCTTAATTCAATTTTCTAATTTGGGGCCCCAAAATTTTGTATTTCACTTACTATTAATATAGACTAAAAAAAAAGTTTAATTAATGTTTTAATCCAATGAAACTAAAGTCTAATCTAAATCAAACCATTATTCTAATTACAGCTAGAAGATTTTTGTCGGACTCGCACAACGTTTAGAGACTACTTAGGGCTCTCGCAATTACGGCGCTCGCACGACGGCAACAAATTTTTACCCGACATCACTTAGGAGTCTCATAACTGCTAGATGCACTCACACTACAATAATTTTTCCAACCACCCGAAGATGAAGTTCTATTTTCAATACTAATATCTTTAATGTAGTTTTTTAATATTTTTTTTACATTTATAATTTTTAAGTGCGTAAAACCCGTTTAAAGAGCCTCACATTTTATCTCGCCTATGACCTTTAAATATTTTTTTGATTTCAGGGCGGACCTATACAACGGGGCATGATGAAAAGCATGTGTATTATGCAACCACGAAAAAAAAAAAAGATTGTAAACAATTAAAAAAGAAATTGTTCAGCTATTACTGGGACATAGATTTAAAGAAACAAAAAGTGGTGCGTGCAATTATGAATGGATTTATTCGTGTAAAAGAAAATGGAACAATACAAAATTTTCACTCCTAGTACAAATAAACAAAGGGTAAATTATACTTTCACTCCTTGTTGTTAATATAAATTACACCCGCATTTTTTATAATTTCGCTAATTACACTTTCATTCCTTAGATTTTCATCGGTGTTCAATTAAGGTCACCGGAATATGAGAAATGACCTTTATACCCATACATATGTGAAATTACCCTTATAACCTTATTTTTTTATTCTTTATTTTTAAAATAAATTTTATATTAAAGTACCTATTTACCCTTCTCAATCATCATCTTCTGCTTCAAACCTTCTCTCTCCTAAAATCCCTAAGACCAAACCCTAACCCTAAATATCAAACCCTACCCAGAAATCCTAGTGAAGACAAAGTATTCGCAATCACCTTCAAGATATTGTTTGATTGCATGCTAGGGTTCGATGTGTTTGTACAATTGGGGACAATTTTTCGATTCTCCTTGTAAATCAAAGATAGAATTATCTCTCCCTGTATATATATATTCTCTCTATCTAAATTCCCATTTCTATCTCGCTTAATGTATATATATATATATATATATATATATATATATATATATATATATAAACTCTCTCTCTAAAACCCCATCTCTCTCTCTCTATGTATTGAGTCCATGGAACTTCTTTTTGTGAGGATAAAGATACATTTATCTTTTTGCATCATTATGGGTGGGTAAATATTTATGGGTATTTTAATCATTTTACGTCACAAAATTGAGTGACATCATCGTTGACTGTATTTGACCTCGTCGAAAGTTGAATGACTAGGTACCAGCGCACCCTTAGTGTAATGGTATAACCTCACCTCTCTAATTGGAAGGTGAGGGGTTCGAGTCTCCTATGAGGCATTGTTGGTGTGTGGTATGTAAGTTTCTTACCATTCAAAAAAAAAAAAAGTTGAATGACTAGGGATGACAAAGGGTCATGTTTGGAACGGGATTAGCTAAACCAATTACCATCCCATTTAGAAATTACTAATACCAAATCCATCCCAAACCCGTGACGGGTTTCAATCGGTAATACTATTACCACCCCGTCGGAATAAACGGGTTCCATCGGGTTACCATCAGTTCTACTAAATTATAAACTTAATTTTTTTAAATGAAACAACATGACAAAGAAAAACCCTCTAAAGCACTAACCCAGTTGTTTTTCACTTAATAACAAAATAGAAAGTTCAAAGCAATTGACTAAGGTGTAATATATTAACTTGTGAATGAACATGGTTTTGACATGTAATTCATCTTTGCAACATTAGTATCTGGTAGTAATACATCTATTGACCTTATAAAGTGAGTGACTAATCTTATAATGTTGGTCATCATACAATTTGTATTGTATACTATGTTCATATAAATTACACAATTAAATAGTTAATTGATTGATTATATTTGAGTATATATATTTTTTCTTTTGAGAAAGGTTAAAATAAAACTAGAATTCATTATCAGTAATTGAAGTTCAATAGTTAAATTATTTTGTTGCTTCATTATTAAGAATACGTATTAATAAAATATTTTTGGATGAACATTTACGTTTATGAAATATTTTAAAAATAATTGTTTGCAAACTTAAAGAAATTTATTGATACATTTCATATTATCTCACATTTTGAATTTATTAATAAAAAGCATGATTATTTTTAAAAAGATATATTAAAAAATAAAATATTAAATTTTAACATAAACAGTTTCGGGTCGGGGTTTACACAAAACACAAACCCGCCCCAAACCCGCTTCGGGTTTTGATTTTGAATACCAAATCCGCCTCATTAGTGGTGGAGCATGTCAGAACCGGCCGGGTCGAGTTAAATTATCATCTCTATGAATGACAAATAAATTAGGAAATTATAAGGGTTAATTTCATTTACACCCTAAAATATTTCTTTATTTCAATCAGACCCCCCCCCCCCCCCCCCCCCCCCCACACACACACACACACACATTTGAGTATCTTCATTTACACCCCTATCAGGTTTTGGTGGTCAACATTAGTGTGAAATGTCAAAATTGCCCTAAACCAAATACTACCTAAATGAAATTAATTCCAGGAAATACTCATATACTTGTACCCAAACAAACATAAACTAAAGACTTAACCTTAATATGCCTCACACATATACACTCTCAAACATATACTCTCAAACTTAGTCGTTTCTCTCAACCCTCACACTTTAAAACCCTAGATATCAACCTCACTCTTTCAAACACAATCATGCATCGTTTCACTCCACCTCACTCTTTCAAACCCTAGATCGTATAGTGTACACTTATGCACTGTTTCTCTCAACCTCGCTCTTTCAAACCTTAGATCGTATACACTCTTCAAACCCTTGAAGGAAACCCTAGATCTGAAGCTTGTTTGTTCATGCAAACATGAAGTTCGTTCTTGGCCATTTTGAACAGAGAAAACCATAGATATGAAGTCTGGGTTTGTTTGTAACATTTCTCACTATTTGGGTTTATTCGCAACGTATCTCTCCTTCATCTGGGTTCGTTCACAACATTTATGGGTTTTGTTATATACGCAAAGAGGTAAGTCAAACACCATCTTTATCTTGTTCGAACATGTGTAGGGTTTAATTTTTTCTTTAAAAGTTATTTTTTCTTGATTTAGGGTTTGATTTTGTTTCGACAACATGTAATATATACGATTTAGGGTTTTTTCTTGATTTTGTTTCAACATTAGGGTTTAAAAATTGGGAGTTGGTTTTATTTGTTAAATTAGGCAGTTAATTTAGGGATTTTGTTATAATTGCATAATTAGGTTTGAAAAATTGGGGATTTGGTGTTAATTCCTTAATTAGGGCTGTTAATTTGAGAATTTTGTTATAATTTCATAATTAGGTTTGAAAAAATCTATTTATGTTATCTTAAAATAAGTGAAGTTGATGTATATTAATGTTGCATTATTTGATGCATTTTTTTTTTACACATTTTACAGTGATGGCAGACCCCTTTTTTCTCCATGATATACATGTTCATTTTGAATAAAACATTGTTAGTATAAGGAGAGTAGACCCTGATAAGTACTGCAGTTTTTACTTTCTTGACGATATTAGTCTTGAATTTCTTAGTGATTACCCTGGGTGTTTGGGATTAGCTTACACTGTGGTTCAAAGGGTCATATGTCAATTGAAACTGACAAACATGTAATGGAGATGTTTAATGAACATGGGTATAAGTGAAGTTGAAGTCTTAAAGGTGATTGATGTGATGAAAACAATGAGGGTAATGTGGGGGTGGAAGTACCTGTTGAGGGAGATGAGGGATATGAGGATGTTGAGGAAGTTGAGGGTAATGTGGGGGAAGAAGTACTTGTTGAGGGAGATGAGGGTGATGTATACGATCTTAGAGAAGAAGAAGAACAACAAGACTAGAGGGCAGAGGGTGACACGGATATTGCTGAGTCTGAGTCTGATGACTCTAGCCTAGGTGATGAGAAGTTTAATAAAGGTGATGAAGGAACTGTTGAGGGAGATGATGGGTTATCTGATTATGAGTCAGATGATGAGCCCTATTCTGACTCAAGTTTGGACCTGTATGAAAAGCCTAAAAAAAGGTCTAAGAGTGAAGTTCGGGAAAAAAGAGTAAAGGGAAAAGTATTTGAAAGGGTTAAAGGGCAGAAAAATAAATTTGAAGAAAAAATGTTGTTTGAAAATGTTAGGGTATTTAGGCAGACAATGTTGGATTACATTGTCCAAGAAGGGTTTATGATAGAGAAGAGAAAAAATGAGTCAACAAGGGTGACATGTGTTTTCATAACTGAATGATGTCCATGGAGGATTCATGCATCTCCATTACCAGATAAAATTACCTTACAAATTAAGACATACAATAATAAGCATATCCATTGTGTAAGGGTAACTAAATATCCAATAGTTAAATCTACATGGATATCCAATAATTTTTTCAAATCATTTAAGATGAATCCTCAAATGACAATTGAGAGTCTTCAAGAATCACTTGAAACCAAGTATGGGATAAAAGGCAGTATACAACAATATTATAGGGCTAAAAGAAAGGCATTGGAGATATGGACTAGGTATGGATATAGTGAGAGTTCAAAGAGTGACCACATCACAAATAACTTAGCAGAATCTTTCAATAATTGGGCAGAGAAACAAAGGTCAAAGCCTATAATGAGCATGCTTGAGTGGATTAAGATCAAGTTGATGGTTAGAATCCAAAAAAGATTCCAGAAAGCACAAGCTTGAGGGTGGGGGGTGGGGGAGAACAAGGACACCACATATTAGGAAAAAATTAAATAAGGCCATAAAAGAATCAAGAGGTTGTAGAGTTAACCCATCTAGGAATGGAGCATTTGAGGTGCAGGAAACGGATGTGAGAGTCAGTGTGGTTAATCTTGGGTACAACATATGTTCTTGTAAAGAATAGTAGTTATCGGACATACCTTGCAAGCATGTAATGGGTGCAATTATGTTTAATAGAGATGATGTGGAGAAGTATTGTCATTCTTGTTATAGTAAGCACAATTACTTGCTTGCACATGGTGGGATCATACATCCCATTCATGATGAGAAGTATTGACCCAAATCTCCTTGTTTTCCATTAGGTCCTCCACCAAAAAGGAGACAACCTAGCAGACCTAGGGTTTATAGAAGGAGGGAAGAAGGTGAAGCAGACAGATCTCTCATTTTGACATACTCATATTGCCAGAAAACTAGGCATAATAGGAGGACTTTCCAAAGAGCTGAAACTGCAAGAGAGAGAACCTCAAGTGCAAGTGCAAGGCAAGGGACTGAGGCAAGTAGTGGAGTGGGACTTTCTCAAGCTTCTCAAGTTACACAACAAGTATATTTTAATCACTATGCACTATTTTTTTTAATAATATAATTGTTTTATAACTTTGCCTTATTTCATTTGTGTTCATAAAGTCTCAAGTTGAATCAAACTTGGTTGTGACAAGTGGAAGTGGTGGGCCAGGAAGAAGACAACCTTCTCAAGTTAATTAGTATGTTTTTGCACTGTTTGTTTGGTAGTTTTAAACTGGTAAACATGACAGTTTAATTTTTTGGGTACATGACACTTTTGATGCACAACAATTCTAGGCTTTTTGGACAGTTGGTTAGTTAGTAACACTTTTGGTACAACACACACAGGAAGTACTTTTGGTAAATGACACATAGGAAGTGACAGCTGTGTTTTTTGGGGCTGTTTTGATGTAACTGCAATGTTATTTTTTGGTACTTTAATTTGTTGGTGGCCAATAATTTGCAGGTAGTGTTTGATGTCAAAGCCTATATTTTGGCATTTTGATGTAATTTGCAGGCAATGTTTGATGTAGCTAAATATTTTAGCACTTTGACATTTTATTTCAAGAACTAGTTACGCTTTTAGTTACATATGTTTATTTGAAAAAAATAGCATAAATTGATAACAAAATAAATAGAAATGTAGTGAGTTTGAATGTCACATTAGCAGCTTCAAGAGCTTTTAGCCTAGAACATATCATCTTGTTTTTAGCTTTCAATTCTGCAACATCTTCAAAAAATTTAGCTTGGTTTTCATGATTCCATACATGATCTTCACCAAATCATGGGATTACACCATCCCCACAATTCACATTTTTTTATTTTCACAAGTATAGTACAATCTTCATTTATTGTGGTTTAAGTCATTCTTTGTAATTCTCACTATCGCCAAATTCTCATATTGACACATGACATTCTTGTACCTAATATATCTCCTACCACCACTTCCATAGCTATTTTGAGACATGGCCAAATGAAACAAAGAGAGAAAATGAGAAGGAGGAAAATGAACAAAACGAGAATGAGAGGGTACAATGCAAAAAGTGAGATAGATGGACTATATAAAGCCAAAAAAATGACCGTTGCAATATGACCATTCTAATCCACATGTAATCTGACCGTTAAGGGGGTCAAAATGATAAATTAAATTGAAGTTGTGGGCCCTTGCAATGCATTATGATTGTTGAGGGGGTCAAAATGATAAATCAAAGTAAAATTGTGGGGTCTGGTAAGATGTTTAATGAAGAGAATGGGTCAAAATGATAAATTAAAGTCCCCATTTTGGTGCCAAATTGGCAGTCGAGGGGGTCAAATTGATAAAAATATAATAATAAAATGAAACTTTGTTTAAAAAAAATTAAATTTAGTTTTTTATTTTAGGGGGTCAAATTGATTAAATCTTATATCCTTGTTTCCAAACACCGTCAGTTATGACATTGAGGGTAGTTTAAGAATTAAAAAAAAAATCAGGATGATGTCATCTTGAAAGTGACATTATGGAGTGTAAATGATGATACATTCAAACCTCAAGGGGTGAATGAAGATACTTAAATGTGTGTGTGTGGCTGGCTTGGGGGGGGGGGGGGGGGGGGGGTTCTTATTAAAATAAAGACATACCTTAGGGAGTGTAAATGAAATTAACCCAAATTATAATTATCGAAATTACATGAGATGCAAGCATAATTTATATTAACAACAGGGGATGAAAGAATAATTTATTCAGAAAACTATTTTATATTAACAAAATAATATAAGAGCTTATTTGGTTTGTATCTATGAAAAATTTATTCAGAATTTTGAAAATTGTTTTTTGAGAATAATAAAAATGAATTATTTGAAAACTGACATTTTTATAACTAAATTTTCAGAAAACTATTTTCAGAAAACTGAATGAAGTAGTTTTTTTTACAGTATTCTGATTTTCAGTTTTTAAAAAATAGATTACTGTTATCATAAATGCAAATCAAACATGGCCTAAATTTCTGTACAATGTTTAATAACTGATTATTGACACCGTAGAAATTTATGGTCACCCACTTTCTACAACATATATTTTATCTGGTCGCTACGACCTACTACTAGAGCTGGCAATTTCTGACACAAAATGACACGTTTGACACGATTATATTTATTGTTATATTTATTTACAGATTTTTTCTATTTTCTAATTGGTCATGAATTGAAATATATTAATAAATTATTACTGAATGGTGTCAAATTCAAATTCAATTTCATTTTTATTTTTCATATTGAATTATGTCAAATTTAAAATATTTGATTTTCGTGTCGATTAATGTCAAATTACATGGTCGACATGCTGATACGAATTGTCAACTCTACCTATTACCAACCGTACACTTCATCAACGATATCCAATTACTAGTGCTATGTTTGACCTTTTATTGACCAGTAATGCTGAAAGTCAAAGAGTCGTCCAATGCCTTACCTTTTGGTCGTCTTATTTTCTTGATTCAACCTTGATTTTCAAAATAATACTCTTATATCATAAATTTGGAACTAAACTAGACAATATAAATACATAGGTAATTTACACTGACACTCTCAGAGATTTAGATTAATTTTACCTAGCGGCCGGTTAATTCACAAATTTACATAGACATCTCGAAGGTTTAAAAAGTCTTACAATAACACCTATTTGAGCCCTGAAATGTCAAGTTTACCCTTATTATAAATATCAAGTGCTGAAAATATCCATAATGCCCTTTATTGTATATTGGGATGTGTGGGGGGTTTGTGATATATATATATATATATATATATATATATATATATATTCTAATTGACACGGTATAATAAAACAAATTGCATACGGGATCAAAAATAAAAATAAATAATGAGTCCAAACAAAAAACATTTATGCAATTTGTTTGATAATATCGTGTCAATTAAAATGCTTGTATAAAATTTCAAGAGACGGGATCATATTCTTGTTGTTGAGTTGTTTGAAGACTAAAAATGTATAGAAAAATCATAAATATAAACTTTTTAAACGCCATTTACCGTATTTAATTCTTATTTTTAAACGTCATGTGTAGGAAAGTAAGATTGTTTTTATTTTGTTAAAAAATTACCTCACTTAAACTGACTTAAAATATGTTTGAAGGTAAATTGACAAAAATAAAATTCAAAATAAATAATGAGTATACACAAAAAAAAAAATTAATATTTGATTTAATTCGATTCAAAGTGATAATTGCCGCAAACAAAGTACTTTCTTTAGTTTTTACAATTGAGTGCAAAATCAAAAAAATAATCTTTTACATTAAGCAAAAAAATAATTGAGCCTTCTCAAAGAAAGAAAAAAATAAAAAATAGATATGAGGACAAGATACTAGTAAAACAAAATAAATACATATAAAAATAAAAATATATACAAGAATGAAAAATTGAAAAGAAAAAAAAATAGTATGCCAAGCAAATGCAAACAATTGATGACTCGTAAAAATGTAAGTGAAAGTATCCAAGAAAAAATCATATATCAATAGTTCAAAGTATTTGTCTCTCTGTACACATATAAATCAGAATATATATATACACACACCCCAATATACATGAACAATAAAGGGCATTATGGATATTTCCAATATATGATATTTATAACAAGGGTAAACTTGACATTTTAGAGCTCAAATACTGCAAGACTTTTTAAACGTGAGGAGTATCTTTGTAAACTAGTGCGTTGACCGACAGTTAGGTGGAATTGACCTAAATCTCAAGTGGTGTCACTGCAAATTACTCTAAATACATATATACAAAGGTAAAGGTACAAGTGTGTAAGTCTATATATATATGCATGTGTATATGCATGTATGTATAAATATATATGTGTATATATGTATATGCATGTATGTGGATGTGTATATATACGTGTGACTTTATACGTATGTGTTTATGTGTGGTTATATATGTGTGTATATATATATATGTATTCATATTTATATATATATGGATCTATGGGCAAATATTTTTATGTATATGCGTATGTATATATAAGTCTTTATGTATATATGGCATCGAGTCAGTTAAGGCCCCCACTGATTTATATATATATATATATATTAGCCTTAAATTTGGAATATTTAGCATGTAACTTTCACTGAATTTTTATTTTTTATTCTTAAATTTAAAGTATTCATATTTAGCCTCCATTGATCATAAATACGTCCTTGTAAGTATATATGTTTGTGGTTGTGAAAAGTTAGTTGTTAGAAAGTATTTAATGGGTTGGAGATTTAGAATTAAAAATCATAACTCCTTATGTGAAATTCAAGTTGTGGAATTAGAATACAATTTCAATTCTAAAATATTTTGTTGTATCGATCACTAAATTTGGAAGTAAAGCTTCCAATTTCAATTCCAAAGCCTAGTACTACATGCAGTTCATATTCATATTTAGACTTGATAATCCTCAAATTTTATACATATAAAATATAATATAACATTTTCGGAAGATTTATTTTGATATACGCAAAATAAAGTTAAGACATGGACATATTATTGAATTGAATATTACAAAGGACACTGCCTTTTTTTTGCTTTTATACAAAAACTCATATTCCTACTGAAAGATGTAACCTGTTGGGCAATGAAAAAAATAGTGTACTATTAAAGTCAATCTTGTTAAAAACAAGCAACAAAACCTAGTGCACTTCCGTGGTTTCATTAGAATATAAACAACTTTATGATTAGGAATATATTTTAAGATTAGATAAGATAACATTAGATTAACTAGTAGTCCCATGAGACGATATAATTGAAGCATATGCCAGGTATTTGGACTGTAAGACTATATGTAATGAACTTTCTGAGATTCCAATCATCTTTGATAAGAATATAGGTAAATTGCAATGACATCCTATGATGTTTAAGTCAATTCCATCTAGAGGTTGGTCAACGTATTTTTTAATCGAGACACCCCTGATGTTTGTAAAGTATTGTAATGATATTTTATTAAGATATAAAATGACCTTAGTGCCCTTAATTATTTTGATTTTCTTACAAAATATCTAAGTTACCTCATATCTAAACTCTACACCTTATCACACCACCAACCACCCTTATAATAAAAAGTCAACAATAAATAAGTAAGATATACAATATTATATATAACATTATTTTAAATATAAAAATTCAGAAACATATAAAGTATACTGAAAAATATATTTAAAAATAAATTTTACCACTAAAAATATTTTATCAATAATAAATTATATAAAATAATAATAAAAATACAGTGTTATTTAATTACTGCATTTAATTCTAAATATATAACTCTATAAATATTTTACAAAAAAATGAAAGAGTTATAACTAACAATCATTATAAGTATTACATACCTAATAACATATATATAAACTTTTATGAATGTATAGGAAGAAAAAAAATCGTATTTCTATACTTTTGTCAATCAACAATTTTAGTGGAACTTGAGAATTAAATTATATTTATTATTAAATATGAATTAGTAATAATTACATAATTTTAGTAAAAATAAAGTTTTGTAACATTTAAGTGTAAATGTAAAATAAGTAAATAGATATCATTATTTAAATAAGTACAAAGAGTAATCAAATTAAAAAGAAAAAAGAAAAAAAATATAGAAAAATAAATTTAGGATTATAGAAAAATAAATTGTTGTCCAGGGATCTTACATGTGTGACATCAAATATGTCTATAGATAGTTATCAACACCAAAAGTACCAGTTGCAAGCAGATTTTTTTAAAAAAAGATATTCGGATTATACATGATTTTAAAACGAAGAGTAAACTTATTTCCTATTATGCAATCAATATGTGACAGAAATGAAAAAATATGGAGTATTATTTAGTCAAAGTACTTAAAACTAATTTTGATACTGGCATGAAATAATTTGAGCATCCAATATAATAAACATTGATCATAATCATAAATCAAATATGAGGAGAAATATATATATATATATATATATATATATATATATATATATGTATATTACACTATTTTTATTTCAAATTCACATCCATACTTTATATTTTTTACAAAATATTTAAAAAATGATGAATTTTGGAGCCTATATTAAAAAAATTAGTTTTATAAAAAGTAATTTAAAGAAAATGTCACTTAACAAAAATAATTACAAAAAATATAACTTTAAGTAAAATAATTAAAATTTTGATAAGTTTAAATAATTACAGGACTAAAATAATCCCAACTAATTTGCAATTATTTTTACTTATTTGCCCTTCACTTATTCAATTTTTATAATGACAATTATATTCCGAATAATAAAAAAAAACCTCAATTCCCTTAATCACATATTTTGTTTTCCCTTACATTGTGTTTGGAAGGTAGGAATTTGATGGGATTTGGAAAAATGGGATTTTAAAAAAAAAGCATTTCAAGGGATTTGACAGGAAATATAGTACCTTTATGAAATTCGTGGAAATATGATCGGATTTTATGAGATTTGAATTTTTTTAATTCACCACGCAATAAAATAATTATTATTTTTCATAAATGACCTTATGTTTTTAGTTTAAAGTATAAGCGTCTGACTTTTCCTATTTCGTTTATATTTTTATATCGTTTACTTTTATATGCAATTCATTTGTATGCACTATTGTTGCTAATGGATATATTATCTGCATTTTATTTTAACGGTGATTAGTATCAATGTTGTAAGTATTATCTTCCAAGGATTATATACCATATTTTTCATATATTCTTGTTCACATGTGAGGGGTGAGAATTAATATTATCTTCATAACTAAATATTATTTACATATTACCAAAGCTCCTCTAGTGCAATGGTATAATCTCACCCCCAAATGGAATGGTGAGGGGTTCGAGCCTTCTAGGAGGCATTGTAAGTGTGTGGTGTATGAGTTTCTTATCATTCAAAAAATATATGTGTATATTATTTATGTATTTTAAATATGTATTTACTAACACGTAATTATTAGTAAAAACGTTTCAATTCCTCACCTGGCCTATATATATATACACACACACGTATGTAAAATTGTTTTCAGAAATTGTAGAATTTGTTTCCCAAAAGTAATTTCACTTCTACATGATGTTTTTAGAATAATTTTTTATTTTATTTTTTATAAATCAAATCTAATTGTACGTGAAGTTTTTAGAATAAATCACTATAAACTAAATTGACTTGTTATTGTATGTCTTTTTACACGTAGAGGGATAAAATAGTAAAAAAGTACAATTCTTTCCAATTCCTATTAACATCCAAACACAAAAAGAGAAATTCAATTCATTTGAATTATTGTTTATTCCAAACACATAAATGAAAATCTATTTCATTAACAATTTCATTCCAATTCAAATTCCAAAAAATTAGTTGTTAAAGAGAGAGTATTTATTGGGTTGAAGATTTAGAATTGGAAATCACAACCTCTCATGTGAAATTGAAGTTGTGGAATTGTTGGATATTTCAATTTCAAAATATTTTGTTGCATCGAACAATGAATTTGGAATTAGTAGCCCCAATTCCAAATCAAGGCTCGAATGCGGTGTTGCCGAATGGACCCTAAGTGTAACACCCCGTGTTACTTTTCTTTTTCCTGAAATTAATTCAAAATTTAATTTCAATAATGACGTCACTTGTTCATGACGTATTATTTATCCTTGGTATTTCGCGTATAAATTTTTCGCATTTATTTTTAAAGTCGACTGGATGATTTTACGGTTTCTCTTTGACGAGTTCGTGAATTATTGTTATCGACTACGCGGTATAGTTTCGACATTTAATGTTTAGTACTTCGACTGGGCAACAACGCATTTTAATTGGATCGGGCCTGTTAGGTGTTCCGATGTTTGGGTTCCTAACCCGGTATATTTAATTGGGCGTCCCATTGTTATTTCGGGTTGCGAGTTTACGATTGGGTGTTCCCGGTATTTATTTGGATTTACTGTGTATATATATATATTTAATTGTAATTAAATATTTATATAGTTTTGGGGGTTGTTTCGTAATTGTGGATAAAATGTGGGTCACTTAAGCGATTTTGCATATATATAGATACATGTATACGCACAGATCTGACCTATTCTCTCCTTCATGCACGAAACCATCTGCTATAGCTTCCCTCTTCTCCTTCACACACAGCAGGTCTGGCTTCTTCCCCATGGCAGCTTGAGAGAGAGAGAGAGAGAGAGGCCGTGGAGAATGAGAGTCGCCGGCGAGAGAGGGAGCTGCGCGACTGGATGAGGAGCGGTGGTCGCCGAAACTGCAGCGACGACTGGAAGTCGGCGACTGGGTGGTGTTGTGGTGGTTGCCATTAAGCTAGACGGCGGCGCAGGAGGAGGTGATGCAGGGCTGGTTCACGCGGCAGGGGCGGAGCAGTTTGTTCGACAAGGGCGGTTCAGCTGAGCTTCGGCTATTTTTTAGGTCGACTTTCGGTGATCGATTTGGGCTGATTTTTGGTGAGTAGCTTCGTCTCTACGTCGTATTCATCATACTTTAATTTCGTATTTTTACGTTGAACGGTTTGGCCGAAAATCGCATTTATAGGTTATAGTTTTCGTTTGGGTTAATTTAGATTTACCCAAATTAATTAACCTATTACTAATGGGCTTCGTATAGTAATAGGGCTTCGTATATATCGTATAGGTTGTCGAGATGGACATTTCGATATATTCGAAATAGTTTTCGGACGATTTTGGTCGGCGGGCTCCATATTTGGGCGCCGGCACTGTGCTATTTCGGGTTGTTCGGTAAACGTAAATTAGGTGGAAAATTATATTTATCACTCCGTATCGTTGAAGTAGTTTAGAGGTGTAAACCCTTATTTAATTAAATATAAATATATTAAATTGTTAATTTAAATATCTATAATTTGCTTAGAATCGAAATTGGACTTAGGGATTAATTTAAGAAAATTAACTAAATTGTTTCCTATGTAATTAAATCATTTCCTATCTGAATCGAATAGGAATGGACGACTTAGAATTTCCCTTGATAATTAAATGGGCTAGAGAAATTTGTAAACGTTGGACGTGAGAAACTTAGACGCTATGTTAGGTTCCTCTCATTATACGTGGATTATCTGTTTAAATTATTTTAAAGGCATGATAAGGGAGATTTAAATATTTTCTAAAGAATTAAAGAAAATATATTTTTGAAAACATGAATTGTATATCAAATTGTTTTCATATAATTTAATTGCTTTATTGTATTTTAAAGCACGAAAATGGATTTTGAGATTTATGTTGATATTACCATGTGGGTATTTTCATAAATATGATGCATGCCATATTTAGGTTGAGACATGATTTTATTGCGTACACCATGTATTGTGAGACATAGGTGTTGGTGCATGTAGTGCATGATTTCACCATTTGTAGAGAAATTCATTTGGTGTGGTCTACTTCCGTTTGCGTGCGGGTAGATGTTTGTGTTTGGATCGTCGTAACAACTGGCCTGGGGGTGCTACTTTGCTCCCACAGGACTAATAATCCGGAAATGCAGACGGTAGGGGCGAGGACTCATCCTCCAAAGGCCCTATGTGACACGGCCGGGCCGTGGGTGGACGTCTTCCTTAGTTAAAAGTGTGAAGTGTCAAAAGCACTTGGGAAGAACGGTACGATAAATCTACATTCCCTAGTGAGCCTGCAGCCTCAGGGGAATTGTGGAGAAGGATCTCGTACCCTTGGGAATGGTGTGTTTTTGTGTGTGTGTACCACATGCGGTTTGTGAGTACCTTGCATTGCATATCATCATGTGATTTTATTGATATGTATATATGATGTTGGAGCATGATTAATTATGAATACTGTAAAATAAATTCATACTTTATAAAATGCTCAGTTGAAAGTAATAAATGTGAAAGCATGAATTAAATGGGAAAAGTGTTAAAGTATAAATGAAACGTGTATATTTATACTTGTGATTATTTACCTTGTGCCCTTGGGGAAGGTTAGATATTTTTGCATAGTGACCTTTGTGATTAGTTGTGGTTAGTTATGTGTTCTCTGTAGATATTTGAGGTTAGGGATTGATTGAGTATCAATTGAGGATTGAGACCTTAGAGAAGGCAGGTGATGAGATTGTGTGAAATGTTGATTGATGAGAAGAGGTTATGGTTAAGTGATTTCATTAAGTACTTGGAGTATTGTAAGTGTTGTGCCATTGTTTCTTATGCTTAGTTCATTCCCCTAAGCATTCCCTGTACTGTGTTTTGTACACTAGTACGTAGTCGTTGACTTGTATGTCATTCCTTGAGTCATTGGTTACAGCGTGGTGTCGAACCTCTTCCTCGTGGTGTCATTGATTTTGTGGAGTTGGAAACGGATGGTTGTCTTC
This sequence comes from Cornus suecica, assembly GCA_963922005.1. Classification (NCBI taxonomy): domain Eukaryota; kingdom Viridiplantae; phylum Streptophyta; class Magnoliopsida; order Cornales; family Cornaceae; genus Cornus; species Cornus suecica. Next base: position 67,351,567 of record OY998240.1, on the reverse strand, counting down.
CGTGAGTCCAACTTATTGTTCTTCCTTTACTGTCCTCTTGGACATTATAGGAATCTGTAGAGTTGTGTTCACTCTTATTCGGCTGTCTTTCGAAAACGGTGTTTTCTAAACTCTTTGTATTTAAAAGGAAAAACCTGTTTTCGCCTACCCCCGTATTAAATTTAAAAGTTTTAATACTTTATAAAATGATCTTATGATCTTCTTTAAAAAGATTTTTTAACTCTAAAAGCCGGTGATGGCAATTGACGGAGACCGGGGGCAAGACGGTCATTTTTAATGTGTTATTTCCTAAAAGAAAACTATTTTATTACTTGAGATTCTGAGATTTTGAGACTTCTTTCTCCAAATCTCAACCTATAGTGTTTTGAAAAGTGGTTCCTTGTTTCATCCTTGCTTCGGTTCATTTCTAAGTCTCGGTCACGAGGCTTGGTTTTGTTCAGTGCACACATATAGTGTTGCCTCTCACTTCTTCTTGGTTGTTGATGTCACCACCTAGGTGATATGAGTTTTTCATATGTTAGGGGCATGGATACCAAATGGATTGGTTCGAGTTTTAAAAACATTTTCTTAAAAACTATTGAATCCCTGGGATTCATCATTTTTATAACTTTCACTCTCAGTCATTCGCTTTTGGTTTCCTTGTTCACTTTTAGTGTTCTTTCCTTGTTCACTTGTGGTGTTCTTTCCTTGTTCGGGTATTTTTAACCTTGACGTTGTTGTCTTGGTTATCTGTTGGTTAACATTGGGAACTATTTTCCTTTGCTTCGTTTTGGTGACTCTTAGGTGGTCGTTCTTGAGAGTAGTGTTGTGTGCTCTCTGTGAGTTGATTGGATGGTTTTTCTTATCCATAATGAGAGTGTTAGTGAATTGATCAATCCTATTGATGATGCGATTTATGGTATTGATGAAGAGATGTGATTGAGGTGATATAGTCCTTGAGAGACAGATTTTTCTCTAGAAATGGGATGAGGTTTGTTATATATATATATATTGTACATATATATATATATATATATATATTGATGATGGTTGTGTTAGTACGCAAGGACGTGAGTACTTTTCCTATTGTGTTATCAAGGAGTGAGTTATGAGTATTTCTTGGTACTAGTGGTGGATTTGATCCTTGTTGATATTAGAGGTGAATGTGTTTCCCTCTGTTGGATTTTGTGGTTAGCGTGGTGAGCATTTGATGATTTTTAGATTTGACTTGGGTTGTTGTGTACTTAATGTATGTCGGTGAGAGTAGTGTAGACTACCTGTGTTGGTACTTGGAATATGAGTCTTAGTCGTACCTTGTAGAATCTTGTTGTGTATCTATATATATTTAGATATATATGTATTCCCGATACATATATATATATATATATATATATGTACTCGTTTATGGTAGCTTATGAGCGCGTGCATTGGGTTTGCGTGGATGGGAGTTGTGGGCTATATATATATTGTTAGATAGTTTGGCATTACCTAAACTGCCAAAGGATGTGGTAGTTAGAGTATCTTTTCCCACTGAGCTTATTTGCTCACGGAGGGAATTTCATTTGCCCCCCTAGTATTCCACGCCAGGTTGTAGGAAATGTACGGCTATGGGCAGGATGCGGTACAACGACAATTTCCTTTTGTTTCTTGTTACAGGTTTTGGAGTTGCGTTGGGTGTTGCGGTTACGATTGTAGCACGACTGGGTTTGGGGACGCTAGTTCTCTGCTGTTAGTTTCCTTACCCATTTGTTATGGGATTATCATGTATCTCTTTTGGGAGCCAGCCTGTTGGCATATCCCTATTGATGTATTATTTATTTTTCTGTATTTGTTATTTCAGGATGTTATTGTATCTATTCTGCACAGCTATGTTCTTTTCTGTATTCTTATTCGAGCATTTGTGGATCTGTTGATTATAGAGGGTTTGGAGGGGTTTTGGTTTCTTTCCACTACCCCGGCCCTAGTAGGATTGATGAATGTGGGGCTTGGAAGCCATTATTATTATCAAACTATTATTGGCAGGTCATTGTGTTGTGATTGGTTGTCCGGATGTTCCATTTACAAATGGAACTCTGCCGGATTTTCGTTAGATTCCGCTGCTTAGTTTTATTAGTCATTTGTTTATGAAATATACCATTTCTATCATTAACCCATATGTTTTCTTGGTTAATGATGTCTTAGTTAGTCATTCGTATTAAGGATCACATCCTGAATTCCTTGGATGTCCCAGTTCGGGAGTCTTAGGGATTTAGGAGCGTGTCAGTTGGTATCAGAGGATACTATTGAGTTCTAGTATTCTATTTGGCATGGAGTATAGTTTTCATTGTTATTCCATGTATTTCCTTTTTTATTGTTGACTCTAGTGGTCGCTTGACTTACGTCACCCTTTGGAGATTCGTTGATTCTCTAGATTAGAGTTTCGGGAATTCTAGGGGCGTGATAGTAGGGTATCAGAGTGTGTCATTCTTACCCTTTTGTGGGTGTTTGATGACTGTATGTCGTTGGTTGTCAATTATTTTTACTTTCGTTCACCCCCTTAGCTCTTAGGCTCGGGTTTCTGAGTTCTAGGAAATTTGGGGCGTGACACTAAACGTCCGTTTGGTTAGATGAAAATGAGATGAAAAGTGACAGTGAAAGAAATGGAAAAGAAAAGAAAATTAACTTTCTACCATGCATTTGGTTGATTGGAAAAAAATTCAAGAAAGTGTTGTTTTGTTAATTTGGTTACCAAGAAACAGGAAAACAAAATGATTTGATTACCAATAATACCCTTTTAATTATAACTCTTTTAAAACTTATTCATTTTTTTTATAAAATTTAAATATAAGTTCAATCAAGAAATAATTTTTAATTGACAAAATAGAAATATACCATTGCTAATACTTAGAATAAAAAAATCAATATATATCTTTTAGTCATATATATGTATATAGACATATATGTAAAAGAGTTTTAATTAAATAAAATATCTATCACTAAAAGTAAATACAAAAATCCTAATAGAAGTTTGTATAACATAAAATTATACTAATTTTATGATTTCAAAATTCTACAAAGCCAAGAAGTCTATAAATTATATACGTATAATACATGTGTAAGTGTGGAAATTTCCCAGACCCATTAAAGCCCTTCAAGCATCGGGCCATTAGGCTGCTGGCCCAATAAGGTTCTCTCAAGCCCGGTAATTAAGCCCATTTCAAGTTTGTGTCCATTTGAAGAGTAAAAAAGGCTATGTCATGATGATGTAGTCAAGATAGGATTGCCCTAATGGGCCTAAAGCCCAATGAGGAAATGTATATAAGGATAATCAAAATTTAATAAAAGGGATATTTTTTTGGTGTTGTGCAAATCTTGACATTGACACTTTGATGCCGTCTGTGGGAAAGTTCAAGGAGTCCACGATTTTTCAAATCTATCCTTCGGGATCTGTAAAGTAGCCTCCTTCTTCCCACCTCATTAAGCTGAGTTTGTTGGTTAAACCTAAAGATCTTTCACCACCTTCTAAAAACTTTCATCCGCTATTTCTCGGGTAAAGATGTCAGTCACTCGCTCGCAAGCGGATGCTCCAACCAATGCTGACAGTCGTGTGGGAGGTCCCCAGTCCATGGAGCAAATCCTTTAACGTTTGGCAGCTGCTAAGGAATGCAGCCTAGCCCTGGAAAAGCTGAATGCGGAGCTCATGGAGAGGTTGGCTCCATCAGCAGCTGCCCCTCCGGTGGTTACGCCCGACCATTCCCTGAACCAGTAGGATAGCGACAGACCGGAAGAGCACGCCGAATCTTCCCAGCGCTCAGGAAAAGCTCCCGCAGCGGATGAGTCCATGACCCCCCAAAAGCTTCAGGCAATGATGGATGAATTCCAAAGGAAAGTCCTTGGTGACTTGAGGACCCGATCTACCGATGACATGGCCATCCAAGCGTCGACCGAGCTGATACAATCACCTTTCGTTCCCGAAATAAGCCAGGAGCCTTTCCCTAAAAAATTTGTTATGCCTCAGTTCACCCCGTACGATGGCACTACGGACCCCGAAGATCACATGTATCATATCCACCAGAAGATGACCTTGTATGCCGAAAACGGGTCTTTGCTCTGCAAGGTGTTTTCCACTAGTCTTGCTGATGTTGCTCTATTATGGTTCAGGAAGCAGCCATCCCAATCCATTGTCAGCTGGCAACAGTTGACCAGGCTCTTCATTGCCTAGTATTATGGGAACAAGAGACAGAAAAAGACCATATCCTGCCTTTTCACCATGATCCAAGAGAAAGAAAAATCACTGAAAAGCTTCCTATCCCGATTCAACATCGAATCTTCTTCTGTTGATAACTGTGACCAACATTCTGCTGTTGAGGCCTTTCGGATGGCCCTCATTCCAGGGACTAAGTTCCACCAATCTCTGGTAAAACGCCCTCCATCGGGCATCGGGACGCTGAACTCCAGAGCTTAGGGATACTTGAGGATTGAAGAAAAGGAGACCGTCAGACAGAGGAGGGCAGCTTTGGTCAGCATTGAAACCCAATCAAGGGATCGAGCGGCTGATCGAAAGCGTTCGACTTCATCAGGATCATCAATTCCACTAGGACCATCAGCCCCGAAACCATTCAAGCGCTCCAGATTCGAAGAGAAGGTGATGCCCCTAAAAGTCGGCCTTGCGAAGCTCTACCAAGAGAACAAAGCTAAGAGGATTTTCCAACAACCCCCAACCATCAGACAGCCACTTGACCAAAGGGACAAGTCAAAGCACTGTGCTTTCTACAGTGATTTCGGGCACATCACAAATGAGTGTCGTAATCTCAAGCAACAGGTGGAGGCGTTGCTACTTCGGGGAGAACTTCGGGATTATGTCCAACGGGACAGACCGAGGACCGATCAACGTACCCCTAGCACTCCTCGTAACTCTTCAGATGCACAGCCGTTAAAGATCATTAACATGATTCATGGCGGCCTTTCCTCCAACGAAACGGAAGGATCATGCCGGAGTCACAGGCGGAGGGCCCACAAGATGAGAAGAATCAATGAAATCAATGAGATCCACCCCAGGGCAGGAGAAACGCAAATCATTTTTTCAACATCGTACTTTCGGGGTGTTCAGTTCCCACATGATGACCCTTTGGTTGTGACCCTAATGGTGGCCAATTGTCTCGTGAAGAGAGTCATGATCGATCCAGGAAGCAACGCAAACATCATCACCAAATGGGCTTTTGAGAAGCTCAAGATCAACCCGACCAAAATTATGACATCACAGTGCCCCATTGCAGGTTTCGATGGAAGGCAAATCGAGCCGATCGGGAAAGTCCAGTTACCGGTATCTGCTGCTAAAAGGACCCTGACTGAGACATTTGTTGTGGTGGATGCCAAACCCTCATACAACCTGCTCATGGGAAGATGATGGATTCATCGAATGCAGGGCGTGCCCTCCACTCTCCACCAGGTCATGAGATGCATGAGTCCCAACGGTTTAGGTACCATTGACATCAGAGGAGATCAAGTGGCCGCCAAAGAATGCTACGCGGTCACCCTAAAGGAGACCTGGAAGGGGAAAGTACCAATGGTGCCCCACTCCAAGGAGCAGTCTTCAGGCTCCAAATAGCAATTACATAAGGGGGATCCGGGTACCCTAATTGTGGTCAAACCATTGCAGCCGGTTAATGTTGTGTCTGGCAGCCCGAAAAAAGTTACTTTTGCAAGTACAAATATTACCGATCATGAATTGAAAGAACTAACACAATTGTTGCAGGACAACTCCGATGTCTTCGCATGGGAGCATACGGACATGCTAGGGATCAACCCTGATATTGCCCAGCACTCATTGCATGTTGACCCAAATGTCAGACCCATCAGGAAAAAGCAGAGGCGCATGGGGGCACATCGGAACCAAATTATAGCAAACGAAGTATCTAGATTGCTCCAAGCTAGTTTCATCAGGGAGGTCAGGTATCCCAAATGGCTTGCCAACGTAGTGGTCGTGGAGAAGAAGAATGACAAATGGAGGGTTTGTGTTAATTTTACAGACCTAAACAAGGCATGCCTGAATGACACCTTTCCACTCCCAAAGATCGACCAGATGGTTGACGCTACCGCAGGCTACGATCGCCTAACTTTTTTGGATGCTTATTCAGGCTACAACTAGATAAAAATAAACCCAACGGACGAAGAAAATACCTCTTTCATTACTGAGACAGGTACTTATTGCTTTAAAGTTATGCCCTTCGGATTGAAAAATGCAAGTGCCACTTTCCAGAGGTTGGTCAACAGGATCTTTAAGGGGATGACACTGTGGTCAAGAGCAGGAAGAAGGAAGACCATCTTTCCCACCTGCGCCAAGTGTTTGACACCCTCAGGTCACATGGCATGAAGCTTAATCCAAAGAAATTCTCTTTTGGCGTATCATCCGGGCAGTTCCTGGGGCACATCGTGGACCGAACCGAAATCCAGGTCAGGCCGGCACAGGTCAAGGCCCTGATGGAAATGAAGGAGCCCCGAACACATAAAGACGTTCAAGTCTTAACGGGAAGAGTGGTTGCCCTTAGCAGGTTCAATTCATGACTCACTAATCGATGCAGACCATTCTTTCAGGCAATCAAAGCAAGGAAGGGAAAAGTATGGGGTCCTGAGCAGTCTAAAGCCCTGGCAAGGTTAAAGGAGTACATGACCATGCCCCCGATCTTATCCACACCGAATCCCAATGAAGTCTTACATCTGTACTTAGCAGTATCCTCTGTGTCGACCAGCGCAACCCTCATCAGAGAGGATAGGAACCTTCAAATGCCAGTTTTTTACACCAGCAAATCCTTGGCTGAGGCAGAGACCAGATACAACAGGAAAGAAAATTTGGTTCTGTCACTGGTGAACGCCAAGAGACGACTAGGGCATTACTTTGAAGCTCACCCGATTATTTTCCCGACAACCACGCCCCTACGGGTTATTATGTCAAAGCCTGGACTTTCAGGCCGAATCTCCAAATGGGCCATCGAATTGGGCATATACGACTTGAGGTACATACCCCGGGTCACCATCAAAAGACAGGCAGTGGCAGACTTTTTACTTGAAAGTGAAACCGAAGAGCTAGACCAGAAGATTGAACCTGACACCTGAAAGCTTTTTGTGGACGGATCGGCCAGCTGTGCCGGATCAGGAATCGGTTTGGAAGTCTTGACACCCGATGGAACACGCCTTCATATGTCAGTATAACTGCAGTTCCCCGCCACGAATAACGAGGCTGAGTATGCAGCCGTTATATCTGGCTTGAGGTTAGCCCGAAGGCTCTAGATCCAGGCCCTAGCAATACATAGTGACTCTCAACTGGTGATTCGGTAAATCAAGGGAGAGTACGAAGCAAAGGACCTGAAAATGGAGTCTTACCGGGCACTCGTATTGGAAGAAACAAAAAGTTTTCAAAAAATAACCTTCACACAGATCCCGAGGAGCGAGAATTCTGTAGCTGATCACCTACCCGGTCAGGCATCCTCAGCCAGGGAAGACCTGACCCGTGTTGCACTTGTGGAATTTATAGTCAGGCCGAGTATCCAGGAGCCCAAACAAGTAATACTCATCCCATGGGAACCCAGTTGGATGGATCCCCTGATGGATTACCTACGAAGTGGAACTCTCCCAAAGAACAAAGCCGAAGCTCACAAGATCAGGAGGAATTCAGCCCGATACTCAGTTATAAACGGGCAACTTTATCGAAGATCCTTTTCAGGTCCTTACTTGAAATGTATTACGTCATCATAATCAAGAGCAGTAATGCAGGAGATTCACAGTGGAGCTTATGGGAACCACTCTGGAGGTAGATCCATTGCCCATAAGATACTCTCCCAAGGATACTTCTGGCCCTATCTGTCACGGGATATCGAATAATACATCCGAAGGTGCAAGACATGTTCAATGCACTGGGATGCTATCCATCGGCCACCTTAGTTCTTGCATCCCACTATAGTACCACACCCATTCGCCCGATGGGGAATGGATATAGTGGGACCCCTCCCGAAAGCGATCCGGTCAAATGCCTACATCCTTCTGACCACTGATTATTTCACCAAATGGGTGGAAGTGGAAGCCTATCCCACCGTCAAAGGTAGCCACGCCATCAAATTCATATGGACCCACATAATATACAGATTCGGGCTACCAAGGACAATCATGATGGATAATGGGACTAATCTGGACAACCAAGAAGTTAGAGCATTCTTTGCCAAGCATGGTATCAACCAGAATACGTCTTACGTTGGGTACCCGCAAGGGAACGGGCAGGCGGAAAGGACAAATCGGACCATATTCAGTACCCTGGCCAAAAAACTTGAGGAAGCCAAAGGAGTCTGGCTAGAGAAACTACCTGAAGTTCTCTGGTCATATAGAACGACTCCCAGACAACCCACTGGGGAGACCCCCTTTGCCATGGCATATGGCGCTGAGGCCATGATCCCAACGGAGGTCAGGGTTCCAACTCTCCAGAGCCAGGCTTGGGTTGAAGGACAAAATAAGCAGCACCTGGCTCAAAATCTTGATTTACTGGATGAAAGAAGGGAAGTTGCCGGGATCAGACTAGCCACCTACCAACAGCGCATCCGAAATTACTTCAATCAAAAACTCAAAAGAAGAGAGTTCCAGGTCGACGACATGGTCCTTTAGCAAAAAATCAGGCTCGTAGGCAAGCTCAGGGAGCTTTGGGAGGGCCCGTACACCATTACCGAAGTCATCAGTCGCGGGGCATACCGCGTGCAAAGAAATATTGATGGCGGAATGGAACCAAACTCCTAGAACGCCTCTTGCCTGAAGAAGTACTACCCTTAAAGGGCCAAATTTTGCTTTTACTTTGATCTTTTGTAAAAAGGCTATAACACCTAATCAATATGTCAAAATGGCTTGTGAATATCTACTGAAAAGATCAAAACTTTCCAAAAAAATAAATCAAGTGTTGCATTGTCTATCGCATGACCTGAAGTGCCCGAAGACACAACATTGATCCTGAAGCGATCACAAAACTTTACAAAAAATAAACCAAGTGTTGCATTGTCTATCGCATGGCCTGAAGTGCCCGAAGACACAACACTGATCCTGAATCGATCACAAAACTTTGCAAAAAATAAACCAAGTGTTGCATTGTCTATCGCATGGCCTGAAGTGCCCGAAGACACCACATTGATCCTGAAGCGATCACAAAACTTTGCAAAAAATAAACCAAGTGTTGCATTGTCTATCGCATGGCCTGAAATGCCCGAATACACAACACTGATCCTGAAGTGATCACAAAACTTTGCAAAAAATAAACCAAGTGTTGCATTGTCTATCGCATGGCCTGAAGTGCCCGAAGACACAACACTAATCCTGAAGAGATCATAAAACTTTGCAAAAATAAACCAAGTGTTGCATTGTCTATCGCATTGCCTGAAGTGCCCGAAGACACAACACTGATCCTAAAGAGATCACAAAATTTTGCAAAAAATAATATAGACATTGAAAAAGTCAACTAAACAAAAATAATGATCTTCCATTCAAAAATAGGCCCCGGTGACCAAGGCTTACAAAGAATTTTATAAATGAAAAATCCTTAGTGTCAGCCGCATCATAGTTTACAGGAACAATGGCCCCATCGGGAACTAGAGGGTCAGAATTGGACGTAATACTCGTCCTCGGGAGAGCTTTGGTAATGAATTCACAGAAGCGACCATCGTCAGGACCTCCAACCGGATCGTCGTATGGAGGGGCGATGCCCAAATTCTCGTCCAATTCTTCCACTAAGGCAAAGTTCATTTCCTCAACGGGTTTCTGCATGTCGTTGAAGCACGACCTCCAACCGAACCCGATATGGTACTGGGAAGTGTCGCAGAAGCGCTTGTACATTTGGTTGCCGCCCCGATGACACATCTCCGCAATCGATCTTTCCAGTGCAAGGAAGTTCTCAGTTTCAGCCTTGTCCTCCTCAAGCTTCGCCTTAGAAGCCCTCAGGCCCTTGCTCTCAGCCTTCAGGCTCTCATTCTCAGCCTTTAGGGCCTCCGTTTTAGCAAATATGGCCCGCCGGACCACCTTCATCTCCTTAATCTTATCTTGGGCGGCTCGGAGCTGCTGCTCTGCAGAGATCGCCCTCTTGGTCTGAACCTCCAGCTTTTCATTGGCTGTGGACAGCAAGTTGGCAACCTTCATCCGAGAATCCTCCTTCAGCCTCAGGAGCTCATTGGATTTTCGGAGCAACTTGGTGTCCTCCTCCATCTTTGTATTGTAGGCTTGGGTCAGGTACAACATCTGCCAAAAGAACAAATGTTAGCCTAATCAAGGAATAAATAAGAGAAATGTCAAGTACGATTGAGGAAACAATGTATCAAAGAAGTACCTTCATAGCGATCTCCGGACCTGTCAGGGCCAATTCTTCCCGATCGATCTGTCTTAATCTCTTTCGATTGATGGGTGTCCAGATCTGGGAACCCATTGCCCGAAGGGCGACGTCATTATCGATGGTCGCATGCCTCTCAACTAGAAAGTCACCACCAGGAAGTGTAATCTTCGGCGCCCATGGAACAGGTCGTTCCTCTCCGATTGCAGCCCCAGTCTCATCCACTATGATTGGAGACGACGCTATGGTCAGGCGGGGCCTAATTGACCGATCAGGGATAACCCCCTCTGGTCGGGGATGTTGTGTCCCTACCAAACTACCCTCTCCCTCAATCAGTCGGGATTCGGGAACTGGGATGACTCCTGGAGGGGGAGCAAAGGGCCCTCCGGCTATTCTAGTTCCTAAAGGAGGGGGCGAAATAATAGGCACATTTCCCATCGGGGGAGGTGGAGTCGCCGGAATGTTTTCCACAGGTGGTGGAGGGGCGGTTTTGAACGGAGGAATTGGAGCACTTTGAGACCCCTGACCGTCTTGAACCTCCTCAGTTACCGGAGGGATCACTTGAGGGTCGGCTGCCCACTTGGCCTCCTTTTTGACAACGCGTGCAAATTAGAACCCATCAGGAAATTATTACACATCCTTAGGGGCTGTCCCCAAATTTTTTATTTAAGGAGTTCAAACCGGGATCTGATGTAAGTTGAAGTCTTAAAGTTGTCGGGTGCTCCCAGAAACTCAAGCACAAGAAGGCCCAACTTATCATTGCACTGATCACAATAACATGACCCCCTATGAAATGGTTTAAAGGAAGGGATTAAAGGTCGATCGAATTCACTGGGAACTTTGAATCCCGAAGAGTCTGGAAGCCTCCAATTCCCGCTTACCAGAATCATTCTTTCTTTCCACCCTTTGTTGGACTTCTCAGTGTCATCACAAATCTTTCTCCCGCTCAAAGGGAAAATATTGTACCGGCCCCTGCAGTCTTTCTGGTCCTGTATCTTATAGCAGAACAAGAGTTCTGCCAGACCAAGATCTAGATCCAACTCCCGATTAATCATCAGGAGCATAGCCAAGATCCTTAAAAAGTTAGGCCCCACCTGAAGCGGGGCCAGACCCAGGGCGGCTAGGGTGTAAAGGAAGAAAGGTTGAATCGGGAATCTAAGAACCTGAAGGTGGAAAGCCGACACCAGAATCTGATGATCCAAGACCCCCTCACCTTTCCTGAAATCGTATTTTTTAGGATAATTTTTAATGATTACCCCATCGGGTATCCCACACTTAACCCTCAACCTTTTCAATACCGTTTCTACCCTATGTGTAGGAGGGAGGGGACCATCATAAAATTGGTCTCCTGATGTCCCCATGGCCGGGGCCCCACCGGCTGCGATGTTTTGGAGGACCTCAGGAGGATTTGATTCGACTGTCCTAACTATTTCTACCGATGGGGAGTTGAGAGAAACATTTGGGTCCACGGAAGAAGGGAGACGGTCACTACCCGACCGGGTGTCATCACTATCAGACATGCTAGCAAAAAGGTAGAAGAACCGAAGGAAAAGAACTTACTATAAGATGAATCCCGATCAGAGTTCGTGAGGATTCCTGAGAGAGTGAGCGTATTCTGGCAATGATAAGCGAAGAGATCAAGTGCAGAGAGTTTTCTGAAAGCTATAGGTTTGAAGTGAAATAAACACGCAACATACGAGTGGGTATTTATAGAAGTCCATGAAACGCTTGAAAAGTCGTGCGCTCGGGATGCGAAGCGTCACATCGTTTCACATGCGCCTCCTCAACCCCCTTTTCGCCAATCGAGGCTATCCGGACTACAAGTTTCAAGTATTCCAATGATTGTACAGCTATCGCATTAATTGGGTCTGCCACGTCACCCCGACATGGGTAATGTATCTCATTTTCCATTCTATCTTCTCTCTAATGGGCCTGATCGCCCGACGGCCCATCACAAAGAAGCGGGCCTATGTAAGTGTGAAAATTGCCCAGACCCATTAAAGCCTTTCAAGCATCGGGCCATTAGGCTACTGGCCAAATAAGGTTCTCTCAAGCCCGGTAATTAAGCCCATTTTAAGTTTGTGTCCATTTGAAGACACTACAAGAAATCGGACTTTTAGCGACGGTCCTTTAGTGACAGTCTTAGAAACTGTCGCTAATAGTCAATTTTTCGTCACGGAAAATTTAGACTGTCGCTAATACACATATTTTTAGTCACGGATTTTAAAACCGTCGCTAAAGATAAAAAACCGTCGCTAAAAGTCATATTTTTAGTCACGGAAATTTTAAACTGTCGCTAATACGCATACTTTTAGTCACGGTTGTTTAAACCGTCGCTAAATCTTCACAACCGTCACTAAAAGTCATTCTTTTTAGTCACGGAAATTTTAAACTGTCGCTAATACGCATATTTTTAGTCACGGATTTTAAAACCGTTGCTAAAGATAAAAAACCGTTACTAAAAGTCATATTTTTAGTCACGGAAACTTTAAACTATCGCTAATACTCATACTTTTTAGTCATAGATTTTTAAACCGTTACTAAAGGCACAGAACCGTCCTAAATGGTAAAAAAAATGCGGGAATTTTTAACGCCAACTAGCTGCGCCTAAATAAAATAAAAGAAAAAATCAGTATGTCCTTTAGTGACATTCTGAACTGTCCTTAAAAGACCATATTTTTAGCGACAGTTTTATCAAACTGTGTCAAATGACTCTAATCTTAGTCATATTATTTTTTAATCGTGCCAAAAGCCATTGAAATTATTAGCGCCAAAAGACTCTAATCTTAGTCATATTCTTTAGGCACTGACAGTTTTATTTTTTTGATTGATTATGAGAAATGGAAATTACTATAACAACAAAAAATAAAATTTTAATCAACAATTTATACAAATATTTTAGAAGTAGTTGCTCCATATACGAAACAAGAACCTAGGCATATAAAGAAAATTATATGATCAGTATGTGTGTGACTAAAAATGTTATATATGTTGTGTATAAAGTACTAATTATATGCTTTCATGAAATTGAATTATGAATTTGCACAAATGAACTCAAGTTCATGAAATTTAATTAAGGTTTTACTCAATTGAAGTCAATTAATTTCATGAAATTGTAGTGTGGATTTACTCAATTAAACTCAATTTCATTATATTGTATTAGGCATTTACTAATTAAATTGAAGTCAATTTCACTCAATTGAATCAATTGATTTAGATTTTATTAAACTGAATTGTGAAATTACTAAATTGAGGTCGATTTCACTCAATTGAATTGAAGATTTACATAAATGAACTCAAGTTCATGAAATTTAGTTGAGGTTTTACTTAATTGAAGTCAATTTCATAAAATTGTAGTATGGATTTACTAAATTGATCGAACTCAAATTCATTGAATTGAAGTTAATTTCACTCAATTAAATTTAATTTTATAAACTTGAAATGGGAATTTACTCAAATGAAGTCAATTTCATGAAATTAATTGAAGTGTGAAATTACTAAATTGAACTCAACTCAATTGAATTTAATTTTATAAACTTGAATTGGGGATTTACTCAAATGAAGTCAATTTCATGAAATTGAAGTGTGGAATTATTAAATTGAACTCAAATTTATTAAATTGAAGTTAATTTCACTCAATTGAAGTCAATATCATGAAATTGAAAATGATATTTCAGATTTTAATCAAATACTCCTTCCAGGCCAATTTTCATGTCAAAATGACTTAAATTTTTCTCAGATAAATTATAGTTTCACCACTCTTACACTTTCCTCCCTCTATAAATATATATATATATAATTCGAAACAATTATTTAAAATTTGAACAAATATATAAAATTTAATATATATATATATATATATATATAATAAGAAAAAATGTATATATATTCAAAAAAAAAAAAAATTTTAAAAAACATATATATATAATTTGTAAACTTTATATTAAATTTTCAAAAAATATATAAAATTTGAGAAAATATATAAATTTTGAAATATATATCTAATTCAAAAATTTGTAAACTATAGGAGTATTGAATTATTTCTATATATTATGAGAACATAAATTTTTTGATTAATCAACTCTTCATTATAGGACTATTGAATTATTTCAATATATTATTATTTATTATGCATTTTAAAATTTAAAATGTGTTCTTATAATATTATAATTATTATCTTATTTTTTAAATTTTGATTTTTTCATTAAAATAATAAAAACAAAATCAGGTAAAACTAAACTGGTGGTTTACTTAATTTCAGTTAATTGAATTGGGGGTTTACTTAATTGAACTCAATTTTACTGAATTGAATTAAGGTTTACTTAAACGTATACTCAATTAATAAAGAAAAGAGAAAGTAAAAAAAAAAAAAAGTACTTTCCGATTTTTTTTCCTCTCACTTACCTTAATTATCAATAACAAATAATTAAAATAAATAATAAACAAATCCCAAAAAGTCCTACTTTTAGTCACGGAAATTTCAGACTGTGCCTAAAGGAATAAAACCGTCACTAATACTCCTATTTTTTAGTCACGGAAGTTAAAACCGTCCCTAAAGACACATAACCGTCGCTAAAATTTATATTTTTAGGCACGGAAAATTAAAACCGTCCCTAAAGGCTAAAAATACTGCGGGAATTCTTGGCGCCAACAAAGCTGCGCGAAAAAAAATAATATATATATATATATATGTAATACATTTCTACGGTGGTGAGAGCTCCACGTCACTACACTATTATCTTCTTTTTTACACAAACAAAACACTCGCCTCTCCACTCTTCTGTATACTTTATACTCTGAATGAGAAAATTCTCTGTATCTCTTCGACTCAAACCTCAACCCTAAGAATCGAATCAAACCTCAAACCCTAAGAATCGATCGATCTCTCGCCTCTCCACATCTCAATTTCTAAGAATCGTAAGCTATCTCACTCTTTCACTCCATCGATTACAGAGAAAATCGTAAGCCTCGACGCAGGAGCTACCAGCATCGAGAACTCCTTGAAAGACTACAGCCAGGAATCCTTCCAGGTCATCGACAATGGTTCCGGCATTTCGCCTCATAATTTCAAGGTTTTCGCCCTCGAATTTGACTCCATTTTGTTAATCTACTCCATTTTTTGTGTTTTTCAGTTTGTTCATTGTCAATTCTGTTATGATAATGATTTTGGTTTGTGTTAGTTTTAATTCCTTATTAGGTTTGTCTCTATTCTGTTTAACTACTCATGAATTATTGGGTTTTTTTTGTTTTTTTAATCTCTGCATTCTCAATATTATTATCATAGTGAATGTGGTTTGTGTTAGTTTTGATTCCTTGCTAGGTTTTAGTGGGTTTGGGGGCAGAGGTTTGAGTTTACTAGTTTTTTTTTTTTTCATTTTCCCAAATGTTCATTTGTGTTTGTTTTATCTCCGCAATTTCGTAGTATTTGTTGGTAATAGACACTCTGGGTTAAACAAAAGAGAGTATCCCACAAATCAAATTGAGGGTAGTGTTCAGGCCTCAAGATGGTCATTGAATTCAGGGTAACTGAATTTGATGTGAATTCGGCTTTCTAAGGTTTATGGATGTTAGATCTTCATTACCCTGGGTTGATTAGATGTACGGAGAGAATTTGGATTTTGTTTCCTGATTTGAATTTTTTTTACGGTTTCAATCTGTGATGTGATCTGGAATTATGTATGAAGTTGGAAAGAGTATATTTTTTTATGTTTGTGTTTATGTGATTGAGTCGTGTAGAATTGGGAAAGTTGTTGTTTATCAACTTCACTGGTTTGGATAAGTTGATATCTTTACTTTAACCCAATGATTTTTTTATTGCCAAAGGCTATATGCGATGAACTTGGATCTTGTTTACTTAATATGACAAAAAAAGAGCTAATCTTAGAATGAAGAAATTAATTGAAAGAACAGGATATAAAAAGTAAAGTTCTTGTCCAGAAATTTATGTTGTCCATGCAGAGTAGGGTTTTGCTTATGGTATGAATTCTGTGGAGGGGACTTGATGAATTCCCCATGTATTATTAATGATGCTGAATTGATTGTATTGATGCCTCGAAGAATTTAGATCTTGTTAAAGTTCTACTTAATATCCTCCAAAAAGATGCAGAACATAAAATTAAAGAATTTAGAAGAAAGTAAGAAACAAAAGGAAATAAAAAGGAAGATGCAGTCTCTGTATTTTTCAAGTTTTGATTGTAGATACTGGGTTTTGTTTATATGATCTATTCTGTGGGGGGATTGTAGGAAAAACCTTTTTTTAATGTAGGGTTGATGGTTGGTGAGACTGATTTTCTTTTCATATAGGGGACTGTTTTACCCATGATCTGCTATGTCAATCTGAGAGTAGTATTTTTTTAGTTCTCCTGGTTACTTAATTGAGCTGAAGTCAGATTTTGTTTTACTGCAGTATCCAGTCTTTGTTAATTTTTCATCTGGACCTGTGGCATTTAAAAGCACATGCACTGTTTCTCATATGAATGTTATTATCACTTTCAGGTGATGAGCTACTCTCGGACTCGTTTCCATACAAGGAAATCCATGGTGGGGTGCTCTGGGAGGTCGAAGGAAAGGTTAGCACTTCTTATCTTCTTTATCTTTTTTGAAATAGATTATATCTTGTTATATGGTGATATTAGAATATCACCATATTGGTTTTTTAGATATTCTAATATACAGTGCCAAACATATATTAGAATATCTTTTGATTTTTTTTATTATTATGCCCTTCCCTACGCATATATACTTATGTATATAAAATCAAGCTTTGTAGTATGTCTTTTGATTTTTGGCCTTGTATCAATTTACTTTTAGTCTTTTACACATTGAACCATTTAACTGTAATATGTGTATCTTGTTGTATGTTGTATGCTTTTTTTACCAAAAAAAAAATTCTTTGACTGCAAAATTGTCGCCAACTTTGAATAATTCCAACCAACATACCTTTTAGGCTGATTTACTTACTGCAATGTCTAGATTCAATGCTTTTCTCCAGAAAGTTGTATATTAGTTAGCAGCACATAAATGTTTCTTTTGTTTTGATTGTCTTTATATATATCTTTATTTATATAAATATATATATTATTTGACTAATTTACGAAACTTGTGTTTGAATAATCTTCTGTATGATTGATTGGTTTGAACTTTGAATGGTAAGTGGTGACGGTTTGGAAGCTGGGAAAAGCTAATTTCTTAATTTTCCCGTCAAACTTTATTCCAAGGGTGCTATTCAAGCTAAATCAGATCATTCAGCTCTGGTTTAGCTAATAGTTGAAACACAGTCTGGATAAATGAGACATATATTAAAAGACTTATTCTCTATGTTTGTCACTCTGTATATGTATGTGCCATCTACATTGCCTAATAATTTAGTACCAAGAAGTTTCAAATTACTGCTTCTCTGTCAAATTATCAACAGTCAAAATCTTCGCAGGCACTTTTGTCTAGCCAAAGGAAGCTACTTTGGAAGCAAATTTGTTTTACCACATAGAATCAGTGAGCCAATTTGATTCCCAGTACTTTAAATTTCAATATTATCCACCTCATAGCATCCTCCTCCTCCATAAGAATAGTCAAAAAATATAAATTGTGAAAGATTGCTTCATTAAGTTCCCACTCTTGCCAGGTAGATATCTCACAACATTCAACTCTCTGAAACCTACAACAACTTACAACTGCAACTTGCCAAGTCACTAAAGATCAAGCCAACGTATATTTCTAAATAATATAGGCTAAAAGATTCAATCTCACAGATGGCTCCTTCCAAAATACAAACGTTATCTACAATTACGCAATATGATGTGGGTTCAGATATATAGATGAGAAATATTATCTCAACATGATAAGTGGAAGACATAACATGCTCTTTATTGGGTATAGGATTCTCAACTGTTTTCTGGGTTTGGTCCCTCCAAATTGTGATTTTGAGTAAGCTTTATCTGATAATTGCATTGATATTGTGTTGAACTATTGTTCATAATTTCTTAATCTCTCAGTTGAAGTATTGTTTTAGTTTGTTAATGTATTTATGAACAATGGTATATATATGAAATTCTGCAATTATAAGATTGTGACATTTATTAACGACTAATTTGTTATTTTGGTCTCTTAGCATATCTTTTCATTTCGAGAGAGCAGGTCAGACAACAAGCGATTCTACTTACTTACAGCTACAAAGACTCTTCATTTGAGGACTGATTCAAAGAAAGAAAGAGTGGATTGGATAGAGGCTTTGGTTTCGTCTCGAATATTATTTTCATTGAGACCCTTGAATGATAGTCTCTCCCTTGTACCAGATGATATATCTCTATCAACTGAGAGACTTAAAACAAGATTGCTTGAAGAGGGGATTAGCGAGGTACTCGTAAAGGACTGCGAGCAGATCATGTATGTGGGTTTATGTAGATATTACTTTGGTGATTTATGTAGTTCTAGTTGGAGCAAGTATTTAGTTAGCAGAAGTTTATGTCGATATCAATCATACAGAAGGCTTAAAAGAAGATTACTTGAACATTATGATAGCATTGGTTAATTGCATGTGGGTTTATGATTGGGGAGAGGGAGAGGGAGAACATGCATGTGGGTTTATGTAGGGGTCTCATCATTGATTAATGCTTTGGTTAATTGTCTTTGCAGAGGTATTTACAGCAATACAATGATGTGGAACTCTCTGTTCTCGGAATAGGTATTTGATTCACTCTCTTTTTTCCTTATAATGCATTATTAATTCAAGTTTTGGTGTTGTATCAATTAGTTTACTCTTCTGAGATGTCTTTTTATTGTTAATACTTTTTACTTGCCAATTGAAAGCAGTTCTACAACAATTATATTGCAGGTAGGTATTCATACACACCCACACACCACCTCTCTCACTCTGTGTGTGTGTGTCTACATGTATATATAATTTATGTGGGTGTGTGTGTCTTAGAGATGGAGGTTAGCAGTTGGGATGCATTTAAATATCATTCTTTTATAATTTTGGTGACATTTTTTATAAAAAATTAAGCACGCATCTAACCTCTTAGACCCGTTCGAGGATCATTGTTTGAGACATGCATATATCATTGCATGTATAGGATAAGATGGAATGCTTATTAGCATTGGTATGATTGTTCCCTCGAGGGTTCATTCCTACCAACCTTAATCTTATCCTATAGTGCATGTGAGGATCATGTTAATACAATGATACTTGAATTGTCCCAATATTGGACAGTTTGAGAACACATCAATGTCTTCATTAGATTCATTAGCTAAAAACTATATGAGTTTCATTTACTTGTAAATTTCGATAGCTTCTCCCAACGTTCTCTGAATACATATTTAGATTTAGTTTCATACACTGTTGGCTACATCAGTGTGTGTTACTAAATTTATTTCGTGTATTTGGAGAACCATGGGGAGATGCTGCCGAAATTTACTGAAATGAAATTCATATCAATTAGCTATTGAATGTAATGTAGACTTTGCGTTCTTGAATGGGATAGGACCACCCACCTAGCATGGATGAAGTTAAAAGATGTATAAAGCGTCAAATGTGTTTTTGTAATAACAATTACAATTTATTTTATTGTCCAGTTACATGGATAAGGCCTGGATTCATCATCATACTAGGGGTAGTGATGTCAGGATACTGCTTGAGCATATGGGTGTGAGGAAAGGATATCCCCGTGGGCTGGGACATGGTTACAAAGTTCCAAGTCGCCAACGTGCATCTTTATCTTCTGAAGAAATGTGGCGAAAGAGAGCAGAAAAGGCCGAGGAAAATAACATAAACATGGCGGGGGAACTAGCACAAATGCGGGAGCAAATGGAGAAAATGTCCAAAGTGCAAGATATGTTACTTGCTAACTAGAACGAACCTCTAGCTTGGTTTCTTCAACTCTTCCAGCAACCTCCATTAAATTCCCAGCAACAAGTGAGGCCAATGTTTCAATGTCCGCCATCATTCATGTCGCCGACATGGTTCCAACATTCTCAACAACAACAATCACCACCACGTCCTCCTGAATGACCAATATAAGCACATCTTAATTAGTAAGACAAGTCTTATCTTTTTTGGGGTCCTTTAGGTGGTCTTGAATCTTTGTCATCCTTATTTTTTGAAGTCATTTAGGATGATTTGTATAGCCTCAAATGCTTTTAATATAATGTTGCTTTTGACATTGAAGCTTTATTATTAGGCTTCATTTTTTGTACAAGTGTTAGGATAAAAAAAGTTTATATAAATACATAAGTTATTGCATTTTTATGCGTGGTTGAGAATTTATATTATATTTTTATAAAATTAAAGTGATCAAATGAAAAAAAGAAAAAGAAGCTCAATTAACGATGGTATGATTGTGGAAAATACATTCTCAAAGCATCACTAATACAATATTTTTTGGCAAAAGGAATAAGGTATTAGGGACGGTATGACTGTCATTAAAACCTATTAGGGACGGTCCAAACCGTCGCTAATAATAGTAAAACCGTCGCTAAATAATAGTAGTATTGGCCACGGTTCAAACCGTCGCTAATAATAGTAGTATTGGCAACGGTCCAAACCGTCGCTAATAATAGTAGTATTGGCAACGGTCTAAACCGTCACTAATAATAGTACTATTGGCCACGGTCCAAACCGTCGCTAATAATATTAGTATTGGCCACAGTCTAAACCGTCGCTAATAATACTATTATTGGCCACGGTCCAGACCGTAGCTAATAATATTAGTATTGGCCACGGTCCAAACCGTTGCTAATAATGGTACTATTAGCGACGGTTTGGACTGTCGCTAATAGTATTATGACCGTTGCTAATAACCTAACTTTTAGCGACGGTATAAGGTAACCGTCGCTAAAAACCTTTTGTCACGCAAGTTTTAGTGACGGTCTTTTATGAGCATTAAGGACGGTTTTTGAACTTTTAGCAACAGTTTGGACTGTCGCTAAAAACGAGATTTCTTGTAGTGAGAGTAAAAAAGGCTATGTCATGATGATGTAATCAAGATAGGATTGCCCTAATGGGCCTAAAGCCCAATGAAGAAATGTATATAAGGATAATCAAAATTTAATAAAAGGGATATTTTTTCGGTGTTGTGCAAATCTTGGCATTTACAACATGTGTTTATATTTATATCTATATGCATATGAAGTATGTAAGAAAATATACGATACAAACTTAATTTTCATACAAGTATAGAATTTAAATAGTTAGATACGTATACAATTTTTTCTCAAAAAGTGAAGAAGTTTGAATTCAGACAAAAGGTATAATAGGATAAAAAAATTAAAAGACACAATTTTCATGAGAAAGTAAAATTTTCTTGTGTTTTATGGTGGAAACGTTTTGGGAAAAATAACCACTTGCGAGAATCCTACTTTTCTCAAAATTTCCTCTTTCATGCTAACCAAACTCTCAAAAATTTAAATTATTTTCCGTTTCTTTTCTTTTCTTGCTACTTCCTGCTAACCAAACGTACCCTAAGGGAAATGACTGGAAATGGGTTTAAAGTGCATTATAGATCAAAATTGTGTTTTTTTCTTTTATGTAATTATTTTTGTTAATGGATCTTGACATTTTTTTAATATAGGTTCCAAAATTTATCATTTTAAAAATTTTTGCTTTTTTTTTTTTAATTTGGATTACCAGAATCTGTTTGATTTATATAAAAATATACATTTATATGCATATTCAAATTATATATGTTATACATGAATTTCATTCAAAATTTTATTATTCAAAAAATTGATATACGAATCTTATTATTTATAGCATGTTTAGATTGAACACATTTACACATATAAAAATATACATCTACATGCATATTCAATTATGTTATACATGAATTTCATTCAAATTTTTATTATTCAAAAAATTGATATACGGATCTTATTATTTTATTGCATGTTTAGATTGAACACATTTACACTTCTCCTTAAAGGTGTAGGACATCTGGACATGCATCTACATATATCTATCATACTTATAAAAGGTAATCTTAACTCTTATCGTTCCTCTAGTCAAAATTGGACAAGTTTTCTTATCCTCCAACTCCATTATTCTAAAAATAATAATCATCAATAATAACTGCAGTGAATTCAGGGGTGTAATTGAGTTAATCGATATTGAGTCCGCGTAATACTTATGCCTCAAGGAATATTTTACTCGGTCAAAGCAAATTCAAAAAAGTTGTTTCAAGTAATTTTTTTGTGCTTAAAAAAGTTTTGATTAGGCTATTTTTTAAATTTTCCCAAGAATTATTGTTTTATCATATATATATATATATATATATATATAATAATAAATAAAGGGAAAGTACCAGTGTTATTAACTAGTAATACCAAGGATAAAGTATATTAAACCCCCTAAAGTATACTTTCTCTACCAAGAAATTCCTCTAAACTTTGAAAATGATAGAAAATCTCCCAAACTATGTTAAACATTACAAATTTAATGGCATAATCTCTATTTAAATTTGATAAATTAATACATGATTTTTATAAATAATTAAAAAAATTAATGCTTTTAGATTTTTATATAAAAAAATTGAATATAGATTTTAAAAAGATTTAAGTAATTATTCAAAACTTTTATATACATAACGTGAAAAAGGGATTTTTGTTATTAAATTAATTTGTAGATCCATTATGAATATATATCGTATCAAAAGAAGTTTTATAATATATATACTCAAACTTTTTATAAAATATAAAATAATTATTTTTTTGATTAATTATAAAAATTATGTATTATTCTACTAAATTTGAATAGAGATTATGCCATCAAATTTGTATCAATTATATCATAATATTTCTTAATAATAAAAATGTATTAAGTTAATTTAATATATAAAAAATATATTATAATCATTTAACAAATAATTTGAAGACAATTTTTATTTTTTTTCACTTTTGTGATACTTAGGGGGTTTAATCCCTAATATTAATGGCAGTTTTGGGGAACCAACAATACCCTCAAAATCCGCATGCAAATCAAAACGGTTCTCCCACTTCCCTTTTCCCCATTTTACCCTCAATAAAATCCAAAACCGCCAGACCATTCTTGTCCTTACCCGTCTTTTCACATTTCCTCACCACCACCCCAATATATACCCCACAGGGCCACACCCACATCCCCTTCTCTCTCATCCCCATCACTCACTCTCTCTCTCCTCACTCCCTTCATGGACGACGATCACACCACCTCTCCCTCCCTCAAAACCAAGCTCAAACAAACCCTATGCTTATCCTGCTGCTTTCGCGCCACTCGCCGCGAAACCCTAGACTCGCCGTCCTCCTCCGACAAGCCCAAGCTCCTCCGGTCGCCGTCGACGTGGCTGAAGTCCCGAGCTCAGGAATTGCCGGATATCAGAGACAAGTGTCGCCACCTCATTACTCGCATCGGTAAGCATCACCGGAGGCACTCCGCCGATTTCAGGTACGATCCGCTCAGCTACTCCCTCAATTTCGACGGAGGATACGACGACTCTCACCTCGACGAGGCTCCGCTGAGGAATTTCTCGGCGAGGTTGCCGGCGTCGACGCCGCCGCCGAGGAGGATGGCGGTGGTGGAGGTCGAAGTGGGGGCGAATCCGGTGGCGGTCAGGAGGGAGATTGCGGCTTTCAGTTAAATTAAATTAAGAAAAGGTTGATTTCCGGCGGAAAACAGCGCCCGACGAGGCGGACCGCGGTGGCGCCGCCGCGTGGTCAAGGAAGTTAGGGAGTATGTGTTTGCTTAGTGATTATTAGGTTTTTAGGGTTTGGTTTGTCTAATGATTTGATGTACAGAGCTTGATTCTTTTCGATAAATGATCCTGTTTGACCGTACTGTATTGCTTTTTTCTGCATCATTCTTTTATTTTTCTCTCCCCTCTATTTTCTTACAGTATTTATTTTATTTTCAGTATAATGGTAACATTTTTTTATATAGATGCAAAGCAGTGTTTAAATACGAAATTATAGTTTTGAAGAGAAAACAATGTGTTGAAATTATGTTATACGTATATGAGTAAATAATTAATAGAGGGTTATATATGGTTGAGTGTATTTAATATGGATGATGGTGATGGAGGAGTGAAGCGTTTAGTTAGCCGTGAACGTTGACTGAGGAGAGAGCATCTTTTGAAGATTATTTAATGATCTGTTGATTTTTTCTGTTTTTAACAGTAACATTACAAGTATCCCAGTTTTTTTTAACTGCCCGTGTATAATTTTCACTTTGTAATATGCATAGATTAAGTGTGCGTTAAAAATGAAAAATTTTAAATAAATAAAATTTGGTAAATAAAAAATTATTAAATTGGTTCACAGTATCAAAAGATTTAAAATCTTATTTGAATTGATTTTTCAAACTCTCAATTTTTTTCAACAGTGCCTAAATACTATTTTCAGCATTAGTTGATACCTTCCCAACCTCTCCTCAAAATCACTTAGGTATCTATTTTGAATTTTAAATAAAAGGAAAAAGCGGAAATTTGTTTTTCTTTTCTTTTTTTGTATTATATTTAAATTTTGAAAAGACAAGTGAATTTTTTTTTTATTTGAAAGTTAAGTATTTAGTTACACAAGGTATAATTATATATATATATACTAATATGTATTAAAAATATATAAATATGAAAAATATATATATAAAAAATAATTTTTTGGAAAATAATTTTTTGGAAAATAATTAATTTTCGGAAAAAAAAATAATTAATTTTTTTCGAAAAATTAATTTTTTCAAAAAAATAATTTTTGTCGAAAAAATATGATTTTTTTTCCAAAAATTTATTTTTTGACGAAAAAATAAATATTTTCCGGAAAATAATTATTTTTGAAAAAATAATTTTTGTAGAAAAAATATTTTTTTTCCGAAAATTAATTTTTTTCCAAAAATTTATTTTTTGACGAAAAAATAAATATTTTCCGGAAAATAATTATTTTCGAAAAAATAATTTTTGTCAAAAAAATATTTTTTTTCCGAAAATTAATTTTTTCCCAAAAATATGATTTTTTTCCAAAAATTTATTTTTTGACGAAAAAATAAATATTTTCCGGAAAATAATTATTTTCGAAAAATTAATTATTTTCTGAAAATTAATTTTTTTTCGAAAATATGATTTTTTTTCCGAAAAAAATTATTATTTTCCAAAAAATAAATATTTTCGAAAAAATAATTTTTTGGAGAAAATTAATTTTTGTCCGAAAATATGATTTTTTCCGAAATTTTTTTTTTTCCCAAAAATATTTTTTTTCCGAAAAAGATAATTATTTTCGAAAAAATAATTTTTTCCCGAAAATTAATTTTTTTCCGAAAAATTTCAAAATAATTCATATTTTCGGCCATATATATATATATATAGAGAGAGAGAAAAAAAAAAAGTCAAAAATGGTGGCCCAAAACTAGGTTTTAGGGTGTCCAAAACCGGCCAACCAAACATGGTCTTGGTCTTGAAATCAAAGACCAAGACCAAAACCAAAACCGGGTTGCCAAACGGAGCCTAATGTCGATTCCAATTTAGGTGGTTTCAGACTTCATAGCATATTCCATTCTAACTTAAGGAGTGTTTGAAACAATGCATTGCGCCTAGGGATGGCAATGGGGCCGGGCCGGGCGGGTATCACCCGCTCCGAACCCGATTATTTTTTTTCCGCCCCGTATTTGTTTCGTCCCCGATTAATTTTTTATTTTCCCGATTCTCCCCGCCTCGTACCCGCCAATTCCCCGCCCCGCGCCTCGACCCGCTCCGCTCCGATTATATTGTTTTTTTTTTTTTTTTTGAATGGTAAGAAACTCACACATCACACCCACAAATGCTTCCTAAAAGGCTCGAACTCCACCTTCCCAATTTGGGAGTGAGATTATACCATTGTAACACATGTGCGCTGGTTTACGTATTATTTTTCTCCCAAATAACAATAAAATCTCAAAATCAAACATAACTATAAGATATCAAAATCAAACAATAAATCTATATGAAATCAAAATCAAAGATTTCAAATACATAATAAATAATCCGTCAATACATGTTTATTCATATATATATATATATTATATAGCTAATCAGGGCGGGTTCGGGGCGGGGCGAGGGTGCCCCATACTCGCCCCGATTATAATCATGGAATTTGTTTTTGCCCCATACCCGCCCCGATTAGCTAAACGGGACGGGGCGGGACGGGATAAACGGGGCGGGTTTGGGACGGGTTTTTTTGCCATCCCTAATTGCACCCCATATTATACCGTTTTGAACAAAGGGAGAAGGAATGTGCAGGTTTGGAAATGGGCCAATTTTCTCCTCCCACATTGATTGGGCCTCTGGCCCATTAAACTTAGTGGGCCCAAAAGGTTTTACTCCGCCTACCTGGGTTGCATTAAGTAAACTTGGATTGGCTTTTCAAACGCTGTTTTTGGCTTCTTGAAGGTAAAAGTTGTTTTGAATGGTGTTTGTCAAAATTTTTAGAAGAACTTCTGGGTCTTGGAAGAGCGTTTTAAAAAAGCTGGGGGGTACTAGCTTCTTAAAACAGCTTCTGCTTCTCTTTTTCTTCTGCGGGAAGCCAGAAGCAAAAGTTATGCCAAACAGGGCTTTACTAGACTTGGAGCCCGATCAGAATTCATTGGTGGGTTGATTGGATAGACCCGAATTTCTATTATATTAGATCTGGTTTGTTGGATTTAGTTGAGTTCAATCCCTACCATATGAGTTCTAGTTTTTTGGATTGTCACTGAACGGAAATAAGTGAGATATTTAAACTCTGTTTAGATTGACTTTTCAAATATTATTTTTAATTTTATGGTGGGAAAAATTTTTAGAAGAATTTCTTCGACTTAGAAGAGCGTTTTAAAAAAGTTAGGGAGTATCAGCTTCTCAAAACAACTTATATTTCTATTTCTTTTCTGCAGAAAGCCAGAAGTAGAAGGTATACCAAACATGGCCTTAATATGATGATGATGTCTTCGTAGATATAATGTCTTCATATATATATGCAAGGTAAATATGAATTTTCGATAATTTTTAATTCTCAACATCTATCATCTAGTAACTTTTTTAGATATATTTCTTAGTATATAATGTTGTAATGATTGGTTTTGGATAGAATTGAAAAAATTTATGTGTCTAAAATTTAAATAACATCACATCGTGTAGGTTAATTTTTTTCATTTCACATGTCAACTACAATTTCATTGCGGAAAGAGAATAAAATATAGGTTTTCTTAAACGCAAGAGTTATACGAGTATGTATATTATGTTATATGTCCAAGGATTTTTTCAAATTTCATGGTATATTATTATATATGTTACTATAATTATTGTTGTTGTTATATAAAAGTGTTATACACTCCTCCATGATTCCATCTCTCTTACATTTGATGATACGTTCTACAATCGCATTTAATTAGCAGATAAAAAAAAGGGTTATTTCTACTGACACTCCCTCAAAAAGACTCTAATTTCACACGAACCCCCTCGATATTGAGTATTCTCACACGGACCCCTCTGACAGACGGCCGTTAGGTATACTAACGTTTTATTATGAAATTATTAATTTATCCTTTGATATATATTTAAAAAAATCAAATAAAAATGAATATATGTAAAAACGATTTTACCCCCAACTATAATGAAAATATATATAAAATTGAAAATAAAATATAAAAAAATTGAAAATAAATAAAAAAAATCGAAAATAATATATAAAATTTTTAAAAATATTTAAAATTAGAAAAAAAAATATAAAATTATAAAATTCAAAATTAATATATAAAATTTGAAAAAAAATATTAAAATTCAAAAATAAATATATAATTCAAAAAATATATAAAATTTCAAAATATATAGATTAAAAAAAATTTAAATTTCAAAAAACATATAAAATTCTAAAATAATATATAAAATTTGAAAGAAATATTTAAAATTCAAAAACATATATATAAAATTCAAAAAAATATATTAAAATTCAAAAACAAATATATAATTCAAAAAATTATATTAAAATCTGAAAATATATAAAAATTTAGAAAAATATATATAAAATGGGGAAAAATATATAGATTAAAAAAAATTAAATTTCAAAAAACATATAAAATTCTAAAATAATATATAAAATTTGAAAGAAATATTTAAAATTCAAAAAAATTATATAAAATTCAAAACATATATTAAAATTCAAAAACAAATATATAATTCAAAAAAAATATTAAAATTCAAAAAATATATAAAATTCAAAAAATATATAAAATTTTGAAAAATTATATTAAAATATGAAAATATATAAAAATTACTAACCTTTGATTTTGAAATTACTCATTTTCCCCTTATAATATTTTTTGAAAAAATTAATAAAAATATAAGGGGCAAAATATTTTTTGTGTTATGACCTTTGTACCCCTAGACCTTCTCCCAAAATATCCCAAGTCAAAAACCCTAATTCTGAACACCTTCTTCTTTCATATATATATATATATATTAGCATATATCTATATATACGTATATGTATTGAATATATCACATATGGAAGATGAGGAGAATTTCTCGATGTTCGTGATGAGATCGACGGTGAGGGAAAGGGATGGGGATGTGTGGTCGATTTCGGGGACGATGGTGAGGCGGACTGGTGGCGGTAGAGGAGGTAGGGATGGGTCGACGATGAGTAGGGCGATGGTGAGTATGCAGGCGGTGGGGGATCTAGGGTTTCGGAAGCAGAGAAAAGGGAGTGGTGCTTCGTCTTCGCATGATGAGGAAGGTCGACTTCATTTGCAGGCGAGCAAGGTCTTTACGAGCTCGATTCCGGATAGTGTGACGAGGGAAGATCCTTCTACCAAGTACGAATTGCTCCACGAATTGCTTCATCTTGCTTGTGAATTTTGATTGATGGTTTTGTGAAATTGAATGGTTTTGTGTTTGATTGGTGGTTTGTTAAATTGAATGGTTTTAGGTTTGAAAATGAAGTTGAGTTTAGTGGATTGAAGGAAGCAATATTGTTAAGTTTGTGCTGAAGTAGGAAGAGAAGGGGAGACACTGATGATGCGAGAAAAATGGAGTCAATTAGGGTTTGACTGAAGATGAAAGGGCAGTTTAGTCTCTTTAAAATGATATTTTTGATGATTTAAATGTAATAAAATAATAATTTATATCATTTTTGATGATATAAATTATGTTTGAATGGTATATTCAATTTATTCTATAAGGATATTTAAGTCATTTCATACATTCTAGGGTAATATGGACATTTCACATAAGAGATAGTATCTGACATCAGCAATGTAACGGCCTCTACTAACGGTGTCAATGCGGAGGGGGTCCTTGTGGGATAAAATTCAATTTCAAGGGGGTCCGTGTGGGAATACTCAATATCGAGGGGGTCCGTGTGGGATTATGATCTCTTTGAGGGGGTGTCAGTGGAATTTACCCTAAAAAAATAAACAATTAATATATTTTTTGAGATGACAATTTATTATTGTACGGCGGACCTAAAATCCTGAAAATATTTAAAGGTTCTAGGTGAGATCAAATGTGGGGCCCTTTATACGGACTTTACAGCTTAAAAATTAAAAATGTAAAAAAATATTAAAAAAATAAATTACAAATATTAGTATTGAAAATTTTGAAAATAACCTTCATCTTGGTGTTGTCGTGAAAATTTATTACAGTGTGAGTGCAGCTAGCAGTCACGAGACTTCTAAGTATAGTCGCGCAATCGCGAGAGTCCTAAGTGTAGTCTCTAAATGCTAACCCTAATCAGAATAATTGTTTGATTTGTATTAGACTTTAGTTTCATTGGATTGAAAAATTAATTATTATTATTATTGAGTCTATATTAATAGTAAGTGAAATATAAAATTTTGGAGCCTTAATTTAGAAAATTGGATTAAAATTTAATTTGAATTGGGATTTTAAACAAATTTGTTTTTTTTTTTTGGGCCCTATAGGAAACAAAAAAAAATGAGGCTGTAAATTGTATAATTACTTTAGGCTTTGTTTTGAATTAGATTAAAAAAATTAATTATTATTTGTAGAACTAATAGAAATATCTATTTTTTTAAAATGAAATATATATAAAAAAAGATCCCACAGGTCGAAGGGTTGCCTTGCCCCAGAACCGGCCCTTTTGCACAGGTACTAGTTCTAATCGAATTCCTTTACCCTCCTCCAATATATAAGGAACTAGTCTCCCACTAGGTCTTAAACAGATCCCGAATCCTCACCATCACATATTGATATATATCCATATATCATATATGATATCTATATCTACATATATTTGATAATTTGTATCACTAGCCTCCCCCTCCTCTTCATATGTAGGGGCACATACATAAACTTTTTCTCCCATGGCTGAACGACGAGTGAAGGAACATGAAGATGAAGAGAGCGTTTCGACGAGTGGGTGTTTTTGTTTCGGTTGGAAGTATAGCAACAATGGAGATAATAGAGGTTTTTTGCAACTAGAGGAAGGAGAGAGCAAAGAGACGACGTGGTTTGTGAAGGTTTCGGAGTTGTTAGATGTATCCAAGTGTAAGAATTTCAATGCAAGAAAAGCGAAGAAGACGAGTCAGTTTCGGTATGATGCACATAGTTATGCTCTCAACTTCGATGAGTATGGTGGTGTTGCTGAGGATGAAGATGAATGCTTGCCCAGTTTCGCCTCCAGGTTCGCCGCTCGTGACAATGGCTCAATCAATTAGGTCTGATATCCTTGTATTTTGCACAATATATAATTTTGTTCAAATCTCGACTCCTCCAATTAATTTGACAATTTTTTAGATTCACTGTTGTAAATATATGCGGATAATTAGTAGGTTCGACCAATATTATCAGTTCTTCTTCTTTCTAACTCTGTATTCTTTTGGTGGAGTCCTTATGATGGTGAGTTTTGTCTGGACTTCATAATCTCGACACTACCGGAAACAATAATTTTAGTTGCTCAACCGCTACGGAATGTTTTTAATTTTTTAGTACGTGGTAAAAATTATTGTTATACTTAACTTTTTTATATTAAAAAAATTAAAAATTATTGTTATACCTTAAATTTTATAGATTAAAAAAATTAATTTTTTTTAAAAAGAAAATTCAGTTTTTTGTGTTATCGTAGCAGACCATTTTAGAATAAAGGATTGTTAATCTGTTTACTTCTCCTTCTTCATCCAGATAAACTCTCTCGGTCTCTCACATTGTGTTTGATATCTCTATTAAATTAACTTTTATTAAAACAAAAACTGAGAATCTGTTAATTGAAGAAATATAAGCTGAAGCAGCCAAAAGGGAGAGAATCTTAAATAGATGTTTCAATTACTAGGATTGATGAGTTTGTTCAACCTTACAGGATGTGTTCGATAATTATTATCGGAATATATATATACTAGCCAAGAGCTTTGGTTTTTCAAACATAAATTATTAATTTTTAGTAATAATTATAGTAATTTTTTTAGTGTGAGAGACCGAGAGTAATAGTAATAGTAATTTTGTATCAAAACATACATTGACACGGTGTTCGATAATGTATATTTAAGATTATAATTATTATATTACAAATATTATTAATTTGGGTATTACAAATATTATTAATTTGGATAAATATAATGTATTTTAGTCATAACTCTTAGAAACTTATATATTTAAGCATGAGATTAATTTTTTTTCCTAATTTAGGTCTTCATCCATCTCCCTTTATAATTCTTGGAAATAATTTAATTATAATTACTTTTATTTTAAAAAACATATGTAATTAAATATATCCTTTAAATTATGAGATTCAATTTGAACTAAATCCATTCGACCACCACCTATAAAAACAAATACAATACAATAATAGACTACAATTTCAACTTGTATAAACAACTATAGTTACAACAAAAGTTCCTAGTCATATTTCACCTTATGAAACAATTCTAAAACACAGATATGAAAACAAAACTTACTTTGCGTGTAATCTTCATCATCATCATCAACATCTTCTTTCTTATTGCTGACCACAAAAAAAAAATTATATTAATACAATAGAATTTATACATCAAATGATTTCAATGGTTAGTATAAGTAGAGTATTGAATCTAAAGCATAATAGTAAAATCGTAACAAGTATAGAAATTATGAAAGTAGCCCTTCCCAACTATTGCCATTACAAATTATCAGTAACAAGTATAGAAACTTTATAAAGAAGTAAATTGGTA
The DNA here is from genome assembly GCA_963922005.1 of Cornus suecica. NCBI lineage: Eukaryota > Viridiplantae > Streptophyta > Magnoliopsida > Cornales > Cornaceae > Cornus > Cornus suecica. The sequence goes on along the minus strand of OY998240.1, from coordinate 67,319,138 downwards.
AATTGTATTGGTAGAGGAGGTGAAAAGAGATTATTAAATGTATTGATTGCTAGACATTAATTTAGTAATGTGAAAGATGAAAGGTTAACCTCAAAGACCATCTCTCTTATCACCGTATCAAAACATACATTGTATTGCAATTGCATTGACATAATACTTTTTAAATATTCATTACAATGAATGTCTCTTGTATCAACAAATAGATGAGTGGAAAAATAAAAGCATAATCTTTCTTCATCTTTTGGTGAGTACTTATAATATATATATATTTAATAATCATATTTTTATTAAAATAAGAAATAACATCTAGGTATTTAGTATCTTTCGAGAGATATTTCGGAATTAAAAAAAAAAGTACTTATAATTCCAATCAAATTTAACTTATATGAAAGAATAATTCATATGAGTAATAATTCTAATGATTAAGATATTACAAAAGACTCTAAGTTACATATACCAATATATATAATATGTATAGTAAATCTTTATTTTTTTTTGGATATTTGAGGTTTGAATTGAATACTTATAATTGTAAAAAAAAAGTCATAATAAATTCTCTACATGTGAAATTAATTAGGGTAAATACCATTTACACCCCCTCTGATTTGCCTATATTCCAGTTACACCCCCTATACTATGGTATATCCCAGTTATACCCCCTCAGTTTTAATTTCGTGTATTGAACACCCCCCTCTGTTAGTCAACCGTTAGTTGTTGACCGTTATGTGATGATGTCATCAGTAAAAAGGTGATAAATGGTCTATTTTGCCCCTTGTAGTCAAATGACTTATTTAACCCCCTCCCATCATTTAATAATTTAATTTGTATTAAATTTTCAAAATATATATAAAATTCAAAAATATATATATTAAAATTTGAAAAATATTATAAATTCGAAAATAAATATAAATTTAAAATATATATAAATTTCGAAATTTTTTTTTTTCAAAAAAACATATTAAATTTCGAAAATAAATATAAAAATCACAAAAAACATAAAAAATTTGAAACAAATATATAAAATTAAAAATATACATATAAAATTCAAAAATATATATTAAATTTCGAAAAAAATTATAAAATCGAAAATAAATATAAAATAAAAAATATATATAATTTTTGAATTTTTTTTTAAAAAAAACAAATTTCTCTCTCCCTCTCTCTCTCTCTCTCACACACACACACACACCTGTACATATACAGCACACACACACATATATATATATATACATAAATATACACACACACATATATATATATAGATCTATCGCCTCTCCCGCCGTTGCCGTTGCCGTTGCCGTCGCCGCCACAGCCCCCTCCCACCGCCTCACCCACCGCCCCCTCCCACTGCCTCCCCTATTTCCGACCCCCTGCACACACACAACACACATATATATACATGTATAGATCTATATATATGTGTGTGTGTATATATATATATATATGTGCGTCTGTGCAGTGTGTGTGTGTGTGTGAGAAAGAGAGAGAGAGAGAGACTTGGGGTATAAATGGGATTAATAAAATATTGAAGGACAAAAGAGACATTGCACTCAATTCCGTTAGGTCGACTAACAGCCGTCAGTGACAGGGGGTGTAACTGGGATATACCATAGTAGAGGGGGTGTAACTGGGATATAGGCAAATCAGAGGGGTGTAAGTGGTATTTACCCAATTAATTATTTTAGAATTATAACTATTGTATTCTAACGTAGACTAATAACATAAGATTTTTAAAAATAAAATATATAGAAATATAACTATGCATTCATACTTTCAATTGTTTTTGTGACCTTTGAGGTTCTAATTGAATACTCATAATTTTAAAGATTTACAATATACACATTAAATGTATAATTAATCATTTTTGAACGATAATTATTATATTTAGACCTGAGTAATATCTAGAATTTAAAAAATTAGAAAAATGTATAAAAATAAAGGTGTGCATACTTTTATAAGTAGTTAGTATAGAAGATATATACTCCATATATATAAATATATAGAATATATAGACACAAATATAGATGTAGACATAGATTAAATAATATTAAGTAATATTAAACTTCAATGGAAAAAAAAAACGATGTGTACCAATAAAAATATGAAGGGTCATAACACTTTTAAAAGATTTTATACATGAACCATAATTTAATGATAATATCAAATGAGATACATTTAATGGAGTAAAATTACTTTTTATTAAAAAATAAAATAAAATAATGTATAGAGAAAATGTTTGGAAATATATCTAGGGCCTCACACTTTTAGAATAGTTATAGATTATAGATATATATCTATATCTATATCTATATTATTCTAAAAGTGTAAGCCCCTTGGATTATTTCTCCCCACTTTAATATAATATTTTAAATAAAAAAACATTTGTTTTATTATTTATTAAATCTATTTCATTAAAGAAGTGTATTAAATCTTCCAAACCTTTTCTATTTTATTTTAAAATAAAAAATAATATTTTTTGTTTTATTAAATGTATTTCATTTAAGACCATCATTAGTGCATGTATAAAGCCTTTGAAAAAATGTAATGACACTTCATATATTTTATATATTGCTATATGTATATTTTAAATATTGCTTAATATTATTTCATTTATACCTATATCTATATTTATATCTACATCTTCGATATATATCTATCTCTACATCTATAAATATTTTGTAATTACTAGGTTATTAATATTTTTAATATTACTGAATATTATTATTTTTATTTTTTTCGAAAGGTTAAACAAATTTTATAAATAAATACGAAAATACAAATACAAATTCCACCTTAAGTGGGAATGGGCTAAAAGCCAAGAACAGGTTGCTCATAAAGGCACCATGACAATCGATTCACAAATATATAACAATGCGTTATCACCGAACAAGGCAACAATCAATTATCAGGAGGGCGTGGCGGAGGCCTTATAATAGAGGAAGGTAGATCCCAAGCACAACGGGCACTCTGAGCAGCCGAACCATTCTTAAAGGAGCAATAGAGGAGCTTTTCACGAATAGAATTTCGTATTTTCGTTAACAATGAGTGTTGGGAAGAGCACACTCCTCTAAAAATACGTGAATTTCTCTCGATCCAAATATGGTAAATATATGCTGAAAGTGCCAATTTGTTTATTGAGTTGGTGATGTTCTTTGTGTGCCAATGATGAGATGCCCAATTGACAAGATCATTCCATGATGGAGGAAGAATATGGAGTCCGCAAAGAGATTGGAAGTAGTTCCAAATTGGTCTGGTGAAAGAACAGGAGAAGAAAATGTGATTTACTGTCTCATTGGAGGATAAACAAAATGAGCAATGATTAGGAAAATGCCATTTAGAAAGGGAATGTTTATCAAATGTGGAAAGTCTATTGAGGATGGCAAGCCAAAAAATAAACTTGTGCCGAGGAATAAAGATTGAATTCCACACTAGGTGATACCAAGGAACTGGTTGATGAGAGTTATAGAAGGAAGCAAGAGTGTGCTTTAATGAGAATTTCCCATCTGGAGATAATGTCCATTTTGTGGCGTCTGGGAGGTTTTTAAGACAAGGCAACAACTAAATTTCAGGAACTAATATAGAGAATGCTTGTGAATGTGGTGCAATTCCAGTATTTGGGTCAATCAAAGAGCTTACCAAGGCATCGGAAAGAATCTCCGAGGAGTTAGAATGCAGAAGGTTGTACTTGCAACAAAGTGGGCCATTTCCCGACCAGTTGTGATGCCAAAAAGTGTGAGACATCCCATTACCTATCTCTGCTTTAATCAAGTTCTGAGCAGCCGGTCTTAGTTGCATGACCTTTATCCAAGAATGTGAGCATTTTTGTGGTATCTTCAATTCCCAAATGCAGTGATGTTTTATCAAGTACTCCTTTACCTAAAGCACCCAAGAGCTGTTAGTGTTGTTGGAAACAATATTCCACAAGTGTTTGAGAAGAGCAGCCCTGTTTAGACTTGTGATGTTGGGAAGACCCAACCCACCAACTTCCTTTGGTGAACAGATATAATTCCATGCCACTTTAGCTTGATTACTTTGGACATCAGAACCGGACCAAAGAAAATTTCTGCATAACTTGTTGATATTGCATATCACTGATTTAGGTAGCATAAAAATATTAGCCCAATATAATTGCATGCTATACAACACTGATTGGATAAGCTGAAGTCATCCAGCATAGGAAATGAATTTTGAGGTCCAATGTGATATTCTCCTTGTAATTTTCTCAATAAGCAGCTGGCAATCTTGAGCTCGCAATCTAGAAGTAATAAGAGGAACACCCAAGTGTTTGATGGGTAAAGAACCACATTGAAACCCAAGAATGTTGTTGATTTCAGTTTGGGTATTTTGATCCACTCCACTGTAGAAAACATAGCTCTTACTCTGATTGATGTTCAACCCCGTCATGCTTGAGAAGACATCAATTGCATTCTTAAGGATAGAGACTGAATGAGTGTCACCATGGGAAAACATTAGTAAATCGTCAGCAAATGACAAGTGAGTGATTGCACGCTTCTTGCATCTCCAGTGATATTTAAATGAGGGATCAGAGGATGTGTGCATGGAGATAACAGATGATAGTATATCCATTGCAATCACAAATAAAAAAGGAGATAGAGGGTCGCCTTGTCTCAACCTTTTAACGCCTTGAAAGAAGCCATGAAACTCGCCATTAATATCAATGGTGAATGAGGGTGAAGTAATGCATGATCTGACCCATGAGATGTACCTTTGAGGGAAGCCTAGAAGATTAAGAGCCTCAAGAATGAAGTCCCAATTAACAGTATCAAATGCCTTTTGGATGTCAATTTTTAGGGCACATCTTGGTGTCTTGGACTGGAGATGGTAGCCATTGAAGAGTTCTTGTGCAATAAGAATGCTATCACTGATATTTCTACCTTGGATAAAGGGAGACTGAGATGTATCAATAATGGATGGTAGCACTGGTTTAAGCTTATTAGCTAGAAGCTTTGAAATACACTTGTACATAGTGTTGCAACATGATATTGGTCTAAAGTCATGGACAGTGGATGGGTTTGGTATCTTTGGAACTAGAGCAATATAAGAACAATTAATCTCTCTCAACAATTTCCCATTGTGAAAAAATTCTTTAATAGCTTGAATGACATCCCTCCCTACAATATTCCATACCTGATGGAAGAAAAAAACATTGTAATCGTCCGGGCCCGGAGCTTTCTCTCTGCTTAGTGCCAAAAAACAGGACTGAATTTCATTATCACAAGGAATTTCAGAAAGTGCCTCAAGAAGATGAGCTGGCATGGCTTTATTGATGAATGGAATGAGCAAGCTTCTTCCCGGAAAATTAAGAGGATTGGCGCCAAGAAGTGACTGGAAATGTGCTAAAATTGCCTCTTTAACAAGAGCATATCCTTGAATAGTGTTTCCATTAGAGTAAAGCAAGGAAATTATTTTTTTCCTATTGGTCCGAGCTCCGATGGCTTTATGGAAGAATGATGAATTACAATCACCAAGTTGAGGCCATTTAATCCTTGATTTATGTTTTAAGTCTTCTTCATAAGAGCACTTCAAGGAAGAGTAAACCTGCAAAAAAGCAAATTCCTGAGAACGTAGGTTAACATCAGTGGGGTTGTGGTCAAGGGAGGCCTGACAATGGAATAGATTCTGCTTGGCTGTGGTGATTTCATTTGAGAGGTTAGAGGAATGATGGTGACGAAGGTTTTTCAATGGAATTTTGAGAATTTTTAATTTTTGAACAACTCTGTACATTGATGTCCCTTCAATGTAGGTGCACCAATGGGAAGCAACAGTAGGATGGAACTGAGGATTGGATGCCCAAGAATTGGAAAATCTAAAAGGAATTTTCCTCTTGACGGATTTTGTAACAGATACAATGATAGGACTGTGATCCGACTCGCCCTGGGGTAGGAAATTACATTATGAACATGGGAATGATTGATTCCATTGAGGATTGATGAGTGCTCTGTCTAACTTTCTGGCTATGTTGGCTAGGCCTGAACATTTGTTGTTCCAAGTGTAAAAAATTCCCTTATATCTTAGATCCTCAAGGTCGGCATGTCGGATGCATTCAGTGAACTCTTGTATAGAAGTATTCATCTTCCCGCGCCCTCCATGACTCTCATTCAAGGTAGTGATAGCATTGAAATCCCCCAAAAGTACCCATGGGCTAGAGCAAAAAAGTGAGGAATGATTAACAATATTTGTTCATAGAGATCTCCTATCAACTGATTTGTTGGCTCCATAAATAAAAGATGCGTTAAAGGAAACATTAGAGCTAAGAATCGAGATATGGCAATGAAAACACTGCCTACTTTCATGGAGAAGAGATAACTGAACCTTCGCAGGATTCCAAAAAATCCAAATCTTCCCGAGAGGGGAGTGAGAGTAATTATGAATGAGGGACCAATTTGCAGCAATTCTCTTATGAATTGGGATCACATTTGCACTGCTAACTCTAGTCTCTAAAACAGCCAAAACATCAACATTATTTTCAGCAATAAAGTCCTTGACTTCATATTGCCTAGAGGGGTTGTTGAGCCCTCTTACGTTCCATGCAGCAACTTTGATCATTTGGACAGGATTTTTGGGTGGCCCTTCAAATGTTTGCGCCCTCCAAAAGAGCTAACATGAGTCAATTTGAGGCTACATGAAGATAACTCCTTTTTATCCAGAACTTGAATCTTTGCCTTCTTCGATTTTTTGATACCTTTGATAGCAGGAATAGATGATGGGCAGCTGCTAGTAGAGTCCTCAGTGGAGCTAGCAGGATCATTATTCACAATGGAATTCACATTGCCATCTGATGCTAGGCAGCTGAAATGGTTGGATTTTAAAAGCATAATGGGTGAATGAGAGGGATAATGGGCTATTGGTAATGATGGACTGGGTAACTGTAATATTGGTGATGGTGAAAGGTCAACAATAAGCTTGTGATTGCCTTCTTCAAGGTTAATGTAAGAATTAAACGTGGGAGATTTGGATGCATTTGATTTTGAGGAATTACCAGAAGAATGAGTAGGGCTTGAATGGGTTGGAACTCTCAAAGCATTTCCTGGGAGTGTGATGTTTGGACATGATATAATGGTAGATGGCAGGGGTTGGATTAGAACTGGAGGGGTTTTGGGCACATGTGAAGGATTATGATTGAGGCATCTTTGAGAAACTGATGGAGATGGAGGTAAGGGTGGGAATGGAGCTTTCTTCTTATAGCTGACGACTTGCCATTCATTATGCACTTCATTTATGTCTATATGTAAATTTATATGTACATCTATATATACTATAAAATTACAAGGTAAAATATCACAAATTGCATTAGATGACAAATAGATTAAGGAAAATAAGGAAATGAAATGTTTGAGGTCTAAAATGTATAAGCCCCTAGGAAAAGCTTGGCGTATAATCTAATTAACCTTAACCTGGTTTCAATTATAAAAATATTGAGGAATCTCAAGCATTGATATAAAAAATAATTGATATTATGCAAATAATCAATGGCACAAAATGTATAGTAAATTATTTTTAAAATTGCATTGTATCATTTTTAATGCATGTTAGTTCAAAAATAACTTATGCATTAAATTCGAAAACACCACTATTTGTATTAAAAAAGAAAATCAAATAAAGTAGGTGGAAGGCGAAAGAGGTAAATTGTGCAATACATGTAACCGTTGGAGTTCAAAAAGTCAAGAATAAAAATAGATAAAATCTAATTATAAAAGAATGAGTATAAAACTCTTGAATTGACCCCCACATAAAATGAAGTATTAATAACCCTTGAATATCATTTAAAGACTGTTATGTAAGTTATAAGCTTAAATTATGGAATAAAACCAAGGGACCTTTTGACTTATTAAAATTAATACACTTAAATAAGAAAATAACACTTAAGAATACATAAAAGCATATATATATAAATGAATATATATAATTTTTATTTATAATTTGCGTGTAAATAGATGATTGTGAGCAGAACATATTTATCAGTTAAAAATAAATTGAAACATATATACAATCTGAATATAAATGAATAAATACATAAATAATATACTCTTTCATTGTTTGGAATGTTAATATTTGCAAATATAACAAAATAAATGAACAAAAAAATAAATATATATATAATATACTCTTCCATTGTTTGCAAATGTTGCATTTTAAGTATTTATATACTATTATAAATCTATGGAGAAAAAAATTGTAATAATAATTACAACTTATATGATGATAGTAATTACAGCTTATAACCCTTTAGTTTCTCACACCTTCTTAATAAATTTATTATATAAAAATTTGTAATTCATTAACCATGTTACTAGATACAAAATAGCTTACTTATAAAAATAACATATTTTTTTTTTTTTGAAAAGGTAAATATATTAGAAACCGAGCCAAACATGCCAGAAATACAAGAGGGAAGATAATCCTCACATGATTGAAAAACCCCAAGACCACCAAATAGAAAGAATCCAAAGTCCTACATGAGGGCTAATATTATTACAAAAAGTATTACAAAAACCAAGGCAATGAACAAAAAGTCATGATGTGAGAGAGACCATGGGAGCACAACCACCAGCATGCAAGAATTGGCCAGAGAAGCAGGCCCAAGGAGCATACAGAAACAATAGCTCAATAGAGGGAATGCATTTCTTATTAAGAGCCAGAAGAGAGATCATGAGAAGATGGAGGAAGGGAGAGACCAGTCCCTCATGATTCCTTGATTTACTTCAGAATCTTTAAACCATTTTGCAGAGAAGAGAGCAAACCTGGCATTGCTGAGGATCTTTGACTCAAGCTCTTCAAAACACTTGGAATCTCCAGAAAAAACTCTTCTATTTCCCTCCATCCAAATCTCATAGACAGCTGAGGCAATGAGGAGTTTGTTCAAGCAATTGGATAGGGTTTTTGAGGAGAGGTTAGCAGTTGCCCATTGTTGAAGCCCAAGCCAATCAGACCTAGGCCAATGGAGACCACCTTTGGCAGAAATAGAATTCCATAATCTGTTTGTGAAGCTGTATTGGAAGAAGAGGTGGTCTCTATCTTCAAGTCTAGAGTGGTACAATCCCCTCTAGGAAGCAGACCTATTTTTATGAGAAATTCCTTGGTCCTAAGTTTGTTAAGAATCACCATCCATAGGACAAATCCATGATTTGGTATAAAAGTGGGGAACCATACCAAGTGACACCAAGCTATCTCTAGTTGTTTGAACCAAAAAAAATTCCACCCTAAATTAATAGTGTATGGCCCATTTGAAGGGGACCATATAACCTTGTCATGGTGAGAGGAGTTAAGCGGGAGGTCATGAGGGAATTGGTCTCTAAAAGCTCTCCATCTTCTATTGATAGACATCGGGATGCACCATGTGTTGCCATTAATGAGATTACTAACAGTGGCATTGCCTCCCAATCCAGAAGTAAGAATGAGACTAGGGATCGAATCATGATGGAGATGACCATGAGGGAGCCATTTATCATACCATAAAAAAGTGGATATGCCATCGCCAATCACATGTCTAAAGGAGTCTCTGAAAATAATCCTTAGCTTTAAAATTTTTCCCCAAGTCCAGGAACAATCAGCAGGGGGTTTAATGACCCAAAAGTTGTTATCTTTAAGCAATTAAGTTTTCACCCAATTAACCCAAATGGATTGAGAGTGAGGTATCTGAATGAGCTTCCAAATGTGCTTCCCCATAGCAGCTATATTCCATTCAATAGGGTCAATAACACCTAGGCCTCCTTCCTCTTTTGGGCAACAAATATCAGACCAAGCAACTTTATTACCTCCATTACCAAGCTTAGAACCAGTCCATAGGAATTTTCTTACGATATAATTGATCTCCTTCAGAATAACCTTAGGCAAAATAAATAGGGAAGACCAGTATACTTGAGAAGAGAAAAGAACTAATTTAATGAGTCGTAATCTACCAACAAAGGAAATGAAATTGTTGGACCAGTTTTGAACCTTATTTGTGATCTTTAAAGCCAGAAAAGAGCAGTTTTGGAGCTTGAGCTTAGTGGTGAGGAGAAGGACTCCCAAGTATTTGATTGGGAGGACACCAATATGGAAGTTAAGGATTTGTTGTATTTCATCAAGCTCAGAGTCTTGGAGACCATAAGCAAAAAATCATACTTTTGGAAGAATTTGGGAAGAGACCAAAAAAGGAGTTAAACCAGCCTAAGCCCTCCTTGATAATAGAAACCGAGCAAGCATTACCAGCAGAGAAAAGTAAGATATCATTAGCAAAGAGAAGACTTGTCAAATCCAATTCCTTACATTTCCAATGGTGATCAAAATCAAAAGAAACAGTTCTGACAACTAAAACACATGTTAGGACTTCCATAGCAAGGACAAAGAGATAAGGAGATAAGGGATCTCCTTGCCTTAAGCCCCTAGAACTAGAAAAATACCCATGGAGAGATCCATTAACATTAACTGAGAATTTTGGGGAGGAAATACATGTCATGATCCAATTTATCATATGAAGAGGGAAGTGGAAAACTTTGAGGGTTTCCTCTAAAAAATCCCAATCAACAGTGTCAAAAGCTTTAGAAATATCAACTTTAAGGGCAATTCTAGATGGAGAGCAGGATCTATGATAGTTTCTGAAGAGTTCTTGAGCAAGGAGAATGTTGTCTGCAATGTCTCTACCTTTAATGAAAGCACTCTGATTTGGACTAATGCAAGTGTTGAGGTGGGGCTTGATCCTATTTGCAATTAGTTTAGAAATGCATTTGTAAATGGTGGTGCAAACAGAAATTGGTCTATAGTCAGAAGTGCTGGAGGGGTTTGCTACTTTAGGAACAAGAGTAATGATGGTGGTATTTATCTCAGAAAGAAGTCTCCCACTGTGGAAAAATGACTTGATAGCAACAATGATGTCACTCCCCACAATAGCCCAAGATTGCTTAAAAAAATAGGCATTGTAGCCATCAAAACCTGGAGATTTGTCATCCTTCAAGGAGAAAAATGTTCTTCTAATTTCATCATCAGAGAAAGGAGCAAACATGGCAGTAATTTGTTCCAGATTCAAGGGATTTTTAATGTAAGTACTGAGATCAGGAACCATACTATTTTGATCAGAATTCAGGAGGTTCTGGTAGTATTCAACAAATAATCCTGGAATTTGATTAGGATCCTCAATTATGTTGCCTTCAGCAGTGGTGATTGAGTGGATGGTATTGATTCTCTTACGATGGGCTGCAACCTTGTGAAAAAAAGAGGTGTTTTTATCACCTAGCTTTAACCAGTGGATTCTGGATTGCTGTTTAAAAGTAGACTCCTCAAGGAGATTTTTTAGGCAAGCTCTTTCCTCCACTTTCAAGGATTCATTGAACGGATCAGAGTCAAGCTGAACCTGGAGTTGGTGAAGAGAAATTCTGCAATTAAGAACTTGAGAAGAAAGATCAGTGTAGCATGAAGAGTTAAGGATTTTGAGTTTCTGCTTAAGCCACTTCAATTTCTGCTTGACTTTAAACATAGTATAACCATAGACCTCATAGTCCCACACATTTCTAACTATGTTAAAGAACTTAGGATGTTGCACAAGGTGGTTATTGAACCTAAATGGTTTTCCTTTACATTTGGAGTAGGTGTTTATCCTTGTGAGAACCAGTGAATGGTCAGAAATGCCATATGGTTTAAATATGGCCTCGGAGGATGGGAAAAAGGAACCCCAACATTCATTAATGAGAACCCTATCAAGCTTCCTGTAATAAGTGCCATTTGTCCAAGAGAATTGGAGGCCAGAATATTTGAGATCCAAAAGTTTTGCTTTATTAAGGCATTTACCAAACTCCTGCATGGTTGGGTTCCAAGATAAAGAGCCTCCCATTTTTTCATGAAAATACCTAAGGGCATTAAAATCACCAGAGAGGATGAAGGGCACATTTTGAAAGAGGGAAGACCAATGGAGGATGTCATTCCAAAGCAATTTTCTAAGACAATCATCATTGTGCCCATAAGCAAAACCAGACTTAAAATTAAGTAAATCGTCTTTACTCTTGATGTTACAAATGATTAATTGATCAGAGGATGCTAAACACGTGATATCAAGTTGAGAGGGATCCCATCCCACCCATATTCTACCACCATTGGAGTGATCATAGTTGTCAAGCCAATTCCAACCTCTAAGGAGAGAGTGCATAAGTCTCTGGGCTTTATGAGGCTTAACTCTAGTTTCAAGGATGCAAATAAGGCTCAGATTAAATTCTCTAACTATCCTTCTAATCTCATATTGCTTACTGGGGTGATTTAATCCCCTTATGTTCCAAGTGCCTAAAAACATAGCAAAATTAGGGATTTGTGGCATTACCTTTGCCAGTGTTGGTTCCACCCTTCACTCTTCTTGGCCTTGGAGCCACAGAAGTAGTTTTGCCTTTGCTTTTTGTAGATTTTCCAGTGTCAATGTCACCATTTCCTATCTTCAATTCCACCCTTAGCTCTGGGACAGGAACAGACTCGGGAATAGAAACAAGGGAATTGTCTGAGTTAACCGAGATGGTAGCCTGATGAGTGGCAACAATCTCATCAAGATCTTCAAGGGATGCCTCTGCAAAGGCATTGAATCTATTTGTGGATTCGATCTCATGAGCAGGAATGGATCTTGGCAGTATGGAAGTTGAATCATTTTGAGGCTGCTTTGTAGAGAGAGGCACTGAAGGTTCAGTTGGTTCATCATGGATAGAAGCTCCTTTTCTAGTGACGATTCTCCATTCTTTTCGAGTATCAGAGACCTTAACAGGTGGATCGGGCATAGATAATTTCCTAAGGGCAATGCATTGTTTATCAGAATAGATAAAAATAACATATTAACTTCAACTAAACCCATATTTGTTCAAACTATCACTAATTTATAATTAATTAATTATTATGAATAAACCAATAGGGTTGCACAAAAATTTTTCTCCAACGTTTCATCTTCTCCAAAGCGTTATTACTATTTGAGGGTAAGAAACTGTAAGCTAAAGGTGTAACTATTGGTTGAATAATTATACGTTGGTTATAGTTAAATACTATGTAACTAACATTCCAACTCCCCTTTGAAACTGTTGGAGATGTAGAGGATAGACATATGTATTTAATTAGAATTCTTTGAATGCGAAATTGTACACATATTTTTTTTTTAATTTTGAATGTAAATGTTGGACCTTAAATTTTCTTTTTAAATGTTGGTGTCCATCCATCTTCCCATAATAATTGTTTGTTCTTCTGGGATAGAGAAATATAAATGTGTACATTGCATAAATACAGACTTAGACATAAGTAAATGACACACCCGTTGCCCTCTCTTCAATATAAGGTTGCAGTCAAAATCCATCCTCTTCCTCATCTTGAATTCCAATTCCAGTCTGTTTTTTTTTTGTTTGTTTCCTTTTTAACTTCCAAGAAAGTACGATGATATTTTATTTTAATTAATTAATTATATGTTTATATTTTTGCTTGGGGTTCAAACATGCATATATTTGTTGGGTGCGATTGATTTATATAGTAGGTAATCACTTTGCATGAAAGTATGTCAAAGAGATGACTCCGCAACTAAAATGCTTGAACGAAGATTCTTGTATTCGACCCCATCTCCACGTTGACTCCGCAACAAATTTTGTCATTTGAGGTATTTCACTTCAACCCAAATTGTCTCATGACATATTCTTAAATTCATAATCTTTATTAGTATGCCTTGTACTTTTGATATTTTGATTATTATTAATATGCGAGTCAATGCAAATGCAAATGAGATTTATTTCGATTTCACGATAAAAAAAGATACTTCTGAGTATATTAAGGAATGTGAGTTTGATAAATTAATTTTATCAATTTATTAAAAAACAATTGAATAATATAATATTAAATAATAATCTCATCAACCATTGAACCATATTATATTTTGGTTGTTAATTTATATTCATTTTTTTTTCATTTTAAATTGGTTAAAATAAAATCTCTAATGTTTCATGCTGAAAGAAAAGTTAAATATTAAATTAATTTACACTTCTTCTCTAATCACACAAGGTTTTAGAGTAGATGATGAATATAAATTTCATGTAATTTTGGAGGCGATCAAGATAAAGATGAAGCTCCATGGTTTGGATGCCTTTGGCAGTCCCTGTTAAATTGAACTTCATGGTCCAAATCATAATCGTTGTACTAGATTTTGAAGTTCCTTACAATATATTGATATAAAATTATAATTTTTATTCACTTTGTTAGGCTTTTGATAAATTTATCTCCATATTTTTTATATAGAGATATTGTTGTATATTTATTCTAAATAATTCAATGTATACTATTATAAAAGTATAAGGCCTCTAGAATATTTCTATACATTTATTCCATTAAAAAAATTAAAATAAAATTTAATTTAATAAAGATTTTAATAACTACATTCAAAGAACTATCATTAAAAAAATTAATTTTAATTTAATAAAAATTTTAATAACTATATTCAAAGAACTATCATTAAAATGCATTAATATATTTTATTATTTCAATGCATATATTTTCTTTAAAAGAAAGTATAGTTAAAGGAAAATAAATGGATATACCCAAATTTTATTTTTTTATATTTCATAGTTAAATAAATATAACACATGATCTTCTATAATTATTATTAAAAAACATTTGTGTTTTGTAAAATATCTTTAATGTAAGGTTACAATATAAGTCAAAATTTTAAACTATGTGTGTAGCATATATCAATATAAGTCTATGGGTTAATAGCAAAACACCCCCTGAACTATACCCTCTCTCTTACTAAACCCCCCTGAACTATTTTTTGTGCTAAACCCCCCCCCCCCCCAAACTATAATTTTTCCTGCACAGTTATAACACCGTTAAGTGAAATTGCACTGGAATTCCCTGAAGTTCCTGTTAATTTCGCTCGCGCCCTTAAATTTTATTTTCCTTACAATGACACCCCCTTGAAGGAGTGAAATGACCGGAATGCCCTTGTTTTGTCTCCCCTATTTCATGAGATAAATATCTAGGTGGTGAAATTACCTCCATGCCCCAAGATTAGAACCCTTTAATATTTGGGGATATTTCCAAATATTTTTTTCAAAATAAAAGTTAAAGAAAAGAGGTTGGAAATATTTCAAAACTTTTAAATAATAATAATAACTAATTAATATGCATTACTTGAAGTGTAACTCTAATGAATATTTCAAAAGATATAGAGTAAGGGGTTATAAATATTTTCATATTTTTAAAAAAATATTAATTAATTAATATACATTAATTAAAATGTAACTCTAATGGATATTTCATAAAACATGGAGTAAAGATATAAGACAAATATATTTCGGCAA
Source organism: Cornus suecica (assembly GCA_963922005.1). NCBI lineage: Eukaryota > Viridiplantae > Streptophyta > Magnoliopsida > Cornales > Cornaceae > Cornus > Cornus suecica. The sequence continues at coordinate 67,303,839 of OY998240.1, read as the reverse complement.
GCAACAAGTGTTAATCGTTAATAACAAATTTTGTGACTTCCTCTTCCAAATCTTCAACCTAATAATTACTCACTTTCTAAGAACTAATTTTTTACGACCGCATATATACATTGAAACTTTAAGGTAACAATTTTGCCACTCACTTGAATTTCTATGTCACACACTGCTTCTAGTAAGGCTCCAATTTCATTTAAAAAAAATATTTTGAACAAAATTTGGCCATATAAGATTCTCTATAATGATTGTGACTTGTTGCTTGATGAAAGACAACTATGTAACTAATAATAATAATACTTACAAGAAAAAAACTCATTCAAAAATAAAAATTTGAATGAAAACTAAGAAATAAATGATCAACCTGCAATTTCCATCTTGATAAATATTCGAAAAACTAGACCATTCAATTTTAAATGAATCCAGGGGTTACAAGTTCTTGACAATCTTATTTTAAAGGGTTAACACTTGTTGCTTGTTGAAATATATTTGTCTTATATCTTTAATTACTCCATATTTTATGAAATATCCATTAGAGTTACATTTTAATTAATTATTATTAATTAATTATTATTTTTAAAAAAATATGAAAATATTTATAACTCCTTACTCTATATCTTTTGAAATATTTATTAGAGTAGTTATTATTATTATTTAAAAGTTTTGAAATATTTCCAACATCTTTCTTTAACTTTTATTTTGAAAAAAATATTTGGAAATATCCCCAAATATTATAAAGTTCTAATCTTGGGGCATGGAGGTAATTTCACCACCTAGATATTTATTTCATGAAATAGGAGAGACAAAACAAGGGCATTTTGGTCATTTCACCGCTTCAAGAGGGTGTCCTTACAAGGAAAATGAAATCTCAGGGGGCGAGCAAAATTAACAAGAACTTCAGGGGATTCCAGTGCAATTTCACTTAACGGTGTTATAATTGTGCAGGAAAAACTATAGTTTGGGGGGGTTTTCAGCACGAAAAATATAATTCAGGGGGGATTAGTGCACACCAGGGGGTTTAGTTAGAGAGAGCGTATAGTTGAGGGGGTTTTTTGCTATTAACCCTAAGTCTATATATATATATATATATTGATTAATTATAGATGATGGTTACAGACTTCAATTATGTTCAATGGAGACCAAACTTAACCATTGTTCCTCTATATCATATTGTGGAGTGTGTCATTGCAAACCATATGATCTTTAGGAAGGGATTCGAACCCAACATAAATATGTAATGAATTGTTGGTGAAGAATCAGTACAGTTCACTAAATTCTTCGAAACAGGTCCATTATCTTAAGGTGCAGAAGAAAATAAGATAGAAATTAATAAATGAATGAATGAATTAAAATAGCTCCACAGTTCCTAATGGATCACTGTTTGCCATACATGCACCTTATGCGATCCTGTTTTCGTTCTCTCTATTCGAATTTGAGAGAAATTAATGAGGAGGAATGATACGAAGCTTCTACGGACATGGAGTTTTTCTTCCATGACTTTTGCTTGGAAAATGAAATATTCTTGTATAGATAACAACTACTCAGATTAACATCTTTCTGATCGTGCAGAGCACAGCTGCAGTTTCGATGGTAGGGTCTCCGCTCGATGTCCATGTTGTTCATTGATATGCTTCCATGAGAAATGCAGTTTAACATTATCTCAGCTGCTCCAGGGGCCATCTCTTTGTGTGTGTGTTTGATTGTGTGTGTGTGTGTGTGTGTGTGTGATTGTGTGTGTTTGTGTGTGAAGCTGAATCTAGTTGTGTATTTCTCTGGCCATTTTGTATATATATATATATATATATATATATATATAGAAGAGGGGGTCATACATGTAGAAATGTTGTGGGGGTCAAAAAGTTTGAAGTCTGTGAATTCCATCATAGAATTCAAGGGAAGTTTTGTTTGGTGGTTTCATGACAAAGTAGTTGCCATGCAAGACAGGCCCTAAGTCTCCTTGAACCTTGTATGATTTGAATTTTTTTGGCCTTGGAATTTCTGGTAGAAAAGTGGGGTTTTCACGTAGTTGTCTCAGAAGCATATATGGACTTTATTTTTACTATCTTGTCTTTTTCTTTTTCTGTCTAAACAGTTTAGGTCTCGTCTTTTTTTCTTTGGGATAATCAGATTTTCTCTCTTGATTGACTAACTAATTTTGATGGGTTGTTATCAATTTTGTTTTTATGTGTTTGGTTGGTGACTGTCCCTTGATCTATCAATGGATCGGATTCGGATCGGATCAGTTAAATCCAAATTCAATTTGTTAAGAAATTGGATTATCGGATTCGGATTATAATCGGATTATCGGATTTTATTTTCAATCCATATCCGGTTAATATCAGATTCGAATCGGATTCGGATTATAATCGGATTATTGACAGGTCTATTAATAAAGATGACAAAAACTCCAAATCCGTGATTCGAATCCGATAATTCGACGAATTTTCACTTAGTTAATTCATATTTGAATTTCTTCATTATAGAATATCTGATCCGAATATTTAATTAAAAAAATTACAAAAATTAATAAATACTGAAACACTAAAATTATTCACACTTTTAATAATTGTATTTATGATCAATCATTATTAATAAATAATAAAATAATTAACAACTAACATTTATATACATGTACAGTATTAAATATATACACATAAAAATATCAAATATATATTTATATATATATATAAATATATTTTATATCGGATCGGATTGCTATTGAATTGTAATTAGAATTGAATTTATACTAAAATCTATTTTATATCTTTAAAAATATTGTATAAATTGAAAGTATAAATACCAAAATACTAAAATTATTCACCTTTAGTAGTCATATAGATGATCAATTATTAATAATAAATAATATTTATATATAGATAATTAGATATAGTACCAAATATATACACATAAAATATAATATTTATATTGATATATATATATATCGGATCGGATTAGGCAAATCCAAATCCAATTTGTTAAGGAATCGGATTATCGGATTCGAATCGTATTCGGGTTATCGGATTTTTTTTCCAATCCAAATCCGACTAATCGGATCGGATTCAGGTCAAAATCCAATCCATAGACAGGTCTAAGTGTAAGGAAAATTTAATTGCTCCTCCTTTGATCATCTATTATATATATTTAATAAAATCACCAAATAATAGAAAATACATATATTAAACAGGAGAGTTATACGAGTTATTTACTTCTCTTGATACTCGGGAAATCACAAGTTTTCAAGAAACATAATTATTTTTTAGTTCGTTTGGATTAAGATTTTGCATTGATACAAATAATTATAACACGGCGGGTTCAATCTTATACGTAGAGAGAGTTTTGTCTAACAAAAAAATGTTACTACAGACGAAGTGAAGCAAGAATAAATTACGACAAAAAAATAAATGCACTACACAATGATTCTTAAACCTCAGCCAAGCTATGACTTTCTTTCAGGTGATTTTGAGCATGTGACTTTAAACTTTAGATGCCTATATACAAGTACGTACCTAGAGATTTAGGTTAGGTGAGTGGGGCTTTACGGGTTTTCTTGAAAATTTTGAGTGAGGCATAATCATAATTATTCCAAAATTAAGGATAAAAAGTAAAAAAATAAAAAAATTCATTGGGGGCGGTGGCCCCCACTCGTCGCTACATGGGTCCGTGTCTGCCTATATATATTGGACTACGCGAGAGTACTAAAGAGGATGGATGAGTAAGAAGTGTAAAGAATGAGTTAAAATCTTTTGTATCAATTCTATTTGTGTTTCAACCCAAAATAAAAATAAAAAATGGTTTAACTTAATTTATACTCCTAAGATCTATTTTTATTTTAATCAAACTCCTTCAAGTTTGATAATTTTTCTTTATACCCTTAATTTTTTCAAACTCATATCATTTACACTCTTTAATGTCACTTAATACCTAAACTACCTTCAATATTGAGATAGCTGATGTTTGGAAACAAAATTTACTACCCTCAAATTTAATTATCCAAACAAGATATTAATTTTTTATTTTGGCATAAATCAAAAAATAAATTCGTTTATGATAAAATATATAAAAAATATTTAAAATACAAAAAACATTAATTGGTAGTTCAAAATATTTTTTTATATTTTACAATAATTGGTAGTTCGGAAAATATTTCGGCATTAATTTTTTATTTTGGCATAAATAAAAAAAATAATTTATGGTAAAATATATTAAAAAAATATTTTAAAAACAAAAAAAAAAACTAATTGGTAGTTCGAAATATTTTTTTATATTTCGGACTATTTGTTTTTTATAATTTACAATAATTGGTAGTTCGGAAAATATTTTGGCATTAATTTTTTATTTTGGTATAAATAAAAAAATAAATTCGTTTATGGTAAAATATTTTAAAAACAAAAACAAATTAATTGGTAGTTTGAAATATTTTTTTATATTTCGGACTAATTTTTTATATATATTTTACAATAATTGGTAGTTCGGAAAATATTTCGGCATTAATTTTTTATTTTGGCATAAACCAAAAAATAAATTCGTTTATGGTAAAATATATAAAAATATATATTTAAAAAACAAAAAAAAAAATAATTGGTAGTCCGAAATATTTCTTTATATTTTGGACTAATTTTTTTATATATATTTTACAATAATTGGTAGTTGGAAAAATATTTTGGCATTAATTTTTTATTTTGGCATAAATAATAAAAAAAATAATGCCAAAATATATATATTTTTAAACCCATAAGCTAATCGAGGCGGGTATGAGTGTGAAAAAAAATCCCCGATTATATTTGGGGCAGGTATGGAGAACCCCCGCCCTGCCCCAGTTCTATATATATATATATGCATTTCATATTTTAAACACAAACCTATATATATAAGGTAAGAAGTGAACACATCTATATATACTTATATGTTAAAGATCATTCTCTTGAATATTATCATATATTATTAATATATACCCTTTATTTAAAATAGTTCATTCATTTTTTTATATTTCACTCAATACCAAATTCTAGTCTCCTTATCATTTCGTTCTTCTTGCCTTAATTTAATTTTAATTCTATTAAAAATTACATGTTTTACTTTGATGCTCGTACAATAATAGTAAATTAAAAGTTCTAATTAAGAAATTACACATTACCATCATTTGTATAAGAATATTTTTTTTATATGGTGAAAACCCGCTACACCCCACCCCGTTCCCCGTCTAGCCTTACCCCGCCCCGTCCAGTTTAATAATTAATTTTAAGACAGGTATGGAATAGCAAAGTTAAACGGAAATGAAGATGGGGATGCCATCCCCGCCCCGCTCCATTACCATCCCTACACACAGGCCGATCTCTTTTGTACTGCATGTATTCAGTCTTGAACTTAATTTGCCAAGTTAGCTACTCAACTCTCTTCAGCTACAGAGCTTATCTACACCCATTTCTCATCCATCGTTTTATCATTAATCACATTTTCATATTTACAATATGCAGCATGTATATTGGTAATTTATCATGAACAGATAAATTAGCAGGTGGTTGTTTATAATTCTAGGTCAGATCGACCTAGTACTAAATTGTTATTTTGATGTTGACGATATTCTTGTTTGCTTATAACCCAACTTTTACTGGTTTATTAGTAGTTATAAACTTATGATTAACACATCACTAATATACAAGTTTCCATTTGATAACTGTTACGGTTTTTACATTTGCCCAAGACCCAACCGAAAATACATACAAATAATTGCAAACAAAATTACATACACACACCGATTCACCAATAATCACTATCAATGAGAGGATTACAATATGATGATCAACAAATCAACAATGCGCACAGTACATAGTATTTCACTCACACGTGTATCGCTCACCCGGTATTTCACTCACACCAAGAAAAATAATAATCTGTATTTTTCTCTTCTCTCTCTCTCTATTACTGTACACATAATACAACAGGTTAGATCATGTATTAATAAGAGAGGTTGAGTGATGAACAAGCCAATTGGTATCCTAAACCAATTCGAATAAGGAGTTTTCAAATCAATCTCCTACACAAATAAGGATTGTTTGGTGGCTAAGATTAACTTTCCCCACAAAAAAATGAGTCACCAAATATAACAATAACAACTTGACCCAAGACTGTAGTAAATTTGTACCCTTCATTAGCCGATTCATTTTATGTAGTTTCCCTAATCAAACTAGAAGTTACCAAGGAACCATGCATAACACTAAATAGGGAGGCCCCCAATACACCAGCTACGCCTAACATGTAAAATGGGTGCAAAAGGATGTTGTGCTCAACTTGAAATACAATCATGAAGTTGAAAGTACGAGAGATTCCGGCGTACCATTTGAAAACAACTTCAACCAAGACTATAGTGCTTTTTGATAGTTCAACTATCATTAGTTATAAACATTTTTAACATTTGCATATGTCAATTTTGTGGAATGTTCAATTTGCTTCCTGAAGAATGTTTTTGTATCTTTTAATCCCAAAAAATATAAAATTAGTTAGTAGTAGGGCTACAAACGAACCGAGCAGAGCCAAGTTTTAGAATGTTCAAGCTCGGTTCATTTACTAAACGAACCTAGAAAATGTGTTCAAGCTCGGCTCATTTGCTTAACGAACGAGCCCGAGCCGAACGCCAGATTTAACGAGTCGAGCCCGAGCTTGCTCACGAACGACTCGTTTCAGTGCAACATATATTACTCTTCCTAATAGTTGTCTGGATTGAGTTATTGCATATATGTTTTAACATATTTCCACTAGTATAATTTTTTATGAATGAATTTTATGTTATGACCACTTAATTTCTATAATATTTTCACAATAATCTTCATAATTTGTTCATTTTGAACACTTTCTTTTGTCAAATATGATATAATTTTACTATTTAACTTAGACGAGCTTGTTCATGAGCTTGGCGAGCCGAGCTTAGTAATGTTCAAGCTCGGCTCGTTTACTAAACGAGCCTAAAAATTGTGCTCAGGCTCGGTTCGTTTACTAAACGAACGAGCACGAGCCGAGCTCTTAACGAGCCGAACCCGAGCCTGCTCACGAACGGCTCAGTTCATTTACAGCCCTAGTTAGTAGTTAAATAATAGGGGGCCGTTTGAAACCCTTGTTTTTAGTTTTGTTTTGGAAACAAAAAAATAAGAACCATTTATTATTATTATTTTATTACCCTAAAAAGAAAATACAAAGTTGTGTTTGAGACTAAAATATTTCTTACCCTATTTTTGTTCTCACACAAACACACACACACAAATACACAGTCGTCCTCGTCCCCTCTCTCTCTCTCTCTCTCTCTCTCTCTCTCTCTATCTATCTCTCTCTCGGGGGTTTGTGGTGTCGAAGGTGGTTGGGGGTGGCAATTAGGTTGGTGGTCGATTGGTGGTTGAGTTGTAGTTGCAGATGGTGGAGAAGGGTTCGATTTAGGGTTTGCAGAATCTATTTAAGGGTTTCAATTTAGGGTATTGGGTGTCGAATTGAGGTTTCGATTTAGGGTTCGGAGAGTCGATCTAGGGATTGTGATGGTGTCGGCGGGTGGTGTCAATTGGGGTTTAAGTGGTGTGTGTGTGTATATATGTGTGTGGGGAGGGTTTAATTTGGAGATTTAATGGTGGTCGAAGATTATTGTTGGGGTGGTGAAGGTTGGGGGTGGCGGCGGCATTGGGGGTGGTTGAGGGTGAAGGGGTGGTGCGGGTAGAAGGATTTGAAGAGAAGTGTTCGTCTGAATTTTTTCTTTTTTTTTTGGAATATCTCAAAGAGAACAAAAAAACAGGTTTTTGTTATTCTTTTATTTTTTTTACTGTTCATAAAAATACTTTTCAAATTGAGAACAGAACAAATAGTAAAAAAGGCTTTCAAATCTGTTATCCTTAACAGTGCCTAAAAAAACAAAAAACAACTTTCCAAATACACCCTAGGAGTCAATGACAAAGGGCACACATCAAGTGGTATATTCTTAGTCTCCACACTGCAGTAACAATCACAGAGGACAAAAAAACTAATTAAGGGGAAAGACAAGAAATTAAAACATAGTCTACTACAAGTTCACATTGTCACTTATGGAGCAAAAATCTTTTTTCTTTATATTTTTTATTTTTGTTATATATGAGGGTTTTTTATTGAAAATATACTTAGGTCCGTTCGGTTGCGCCGTTTTGCAATTGTATTTGAGTTAATTGCAATTTCTCCAATGCAATTCCAAATACATTGTTTGGATAAGTCTTGGAATTTAAGTGTAATTCAATTTCAATCTCAAACTCAATTTGAATATGAATTTTAATCCAAACCCAATTTGAAAGTGTATTTCAATTCTAAACTCAATTCGAGTGTAAAATATCAAAAATCTTGAATTAAATTAAACAATATAGATATATTTAAATATGTAAATATAGATAAGAAACTATGAATATATAAATATATATATATGCATGTGTATATGAGTATGTATATGTATGTGCATGTAATATACATGTATGTATGTATGTGAATATGTGAATATGTGTGAGATTGCGTGTTTGCATGTGTATTCATAATTATATATATATGTGTGTGTACATATATATATATACACTCAATATAGGCGTGTGTGTATATATATATATATGTTTATATATATATATAGGCATATGTATATATATAGGTCTTTGTAAATATATATATGTAAGTTTGTAGTTATGAAAGGTTAGTGGTTAGAGATAGATAATTTATTGGGTTGAAAACTTGGAGAAGATTTGGAATTGCAAATTACAACTTCTTATGTGGAATTCAAATTGTGGAATTGGTGAATTTGGAATTGAAATGCAATTCTAAATCCAAATCCAAATCATTTTTTTAGTAAACGAATAATGGAATCTTTGGAATTAGAATGCAATCCAAAATCCAAAGCCCAAAACGGTGCAGCCGAACAACCTTACAGTATTGAAACATAGTTTGCACTCTTTATCTATTTCCCCAATATACTGAATCTTAAATTAATGAGCGCCTAAGTTTGGTTGTGATCATGGTTGGCTGTCTCGGTATTAATTTTGGTTTCGGTTTCAGTAACGGTCGCGGTCGCAGTACAGATGTAACGAACTCGGACAATATCGACCTTAAAAATGAGTATCATATGAATATCGGTACTAATTAATTAACCGTATCAACACTTTCCAAAAGTATTACGAATTGTGCAATACGTAACTGATCGGACGATACCACTAACCATGACAGCGATTGAATTTTTTATTTGTGGATATCCAATTTGATTTTATTAGTTGAAACTTTCACATGTTTTTTAAGTGATACAAAGAGGACATAGTCATTGTTGTGGGAGTATTCTAGGGAATATATGTAATATTGAAATTAAAGTTTCCCCCGTAGAATTCAAGAATTTGGTCTTAGAGGATTTGGCGCCAATATAGTTAGTTCGTTTCCCACAAGGGAATTCTCTCTGAGGGGATTTTGGTTTTTCAAAGGCCAGCTCACTCTCAGTGTGATTTCAGTGGATTAAGTATATATAGACACACCTAGGTTTTAGTGTCTGATTTTACTGGAGCAAAGGCAACCACTATTATGTATTCATTCACGTGGACACTAGCACATTCTTACATCTATGCTCACTTATTTCTTTTCATATTTTCTTGTATATATGTTTATTATTAAGAAATGAAACCTGATCTTTTGCAGTTTTAATTGATTCCAATTGCATGTAATGTAAACTTGATTCTTTCTGTCATTCATTCTTCTTTATTATATTCGTGTTGGAGAGTCCGTTTGGTTTCTAACTCTAAACTTTTTATTAATTTATTTTTAAAAAATTAAAAAAATTGCACAAAGAATTTGATTCAATTTCGTGAGAACTATTTTTAGAAAACTCACTTATAAAATGACCTAGTTCAGAAAAATATTTTTTTCTGTAAAAACAGTTTTTAGTTTTGAGTTTTGAAAAGTGTTTTTAGGATTACAAACATGTTGGGGTTTTTACACCTTTTGTTTAAAGTCGTGTGTACCTGCAAATCAAAAAGCGCACACAAACACACACCAAACAATCGACACAAAGATATATATATGGTTCGGCCAAATCAGCCTACGTTCACGGAGAGCACCGTTTCACTATCGATCAAAAAGACGATTACAAGGGGATCCGCAGATCATACACACGCGCATACATAGTGTATACTCACGCTTGTATCACTAGAATAATATAAGGTTATATTATTACTGACTCTCACCGGTGTTTCACTAACACCAAAAAATATCACTCTGTATCTCTTCTTCTCTTTATATTTGTGCATATAATACAATAGGGTTCACCCCTATATTTATATGAGAGTATGAAATGGAGAAAAAGTCAATTGGTTTCCCTAAACCAATTCCAATTAGGAGTCTACAGATTGATCTCCTACCATAATAATGATTGTTTGGTGGCTAAGTTTAACTTTCCCCATAAGAATCACCATATCTAACAATCTCCCACTTGACGACTTTCCATCCAACAATCAACTCCATCAATGATCAATGCATTACGGTACCCGCATTTCTGTCTTCAAGCTTGAAGACCCACTGAAGTTGCTCACAACTTCAGTTCCTCTGTTGTCACGACTTTGGTCAACATGATCATGCTGATAGCTCCCACTGCATGAGCAATATCTAGCCTTCTACAGAACCTGCGACCTCTATTATGTCTGGCCACTCTGTCTTGCAACAACTGTTGTCTCTGACTTCGCCTTGCAAAAATTTTCACGTTTGTCTTCTTTTTCCCTTTCACTGAAAAACTTTTCGGTTGCTGCATATAAAACTCCTCATTTAGGTCACCTTGGAGGAAAGTAGTTTTGTCATCTAACAACTCTAGATGCAAACCCTCTACTACAACAATGCTTGAATGAATGGTATTTAATTTCACAACCAAAGAATGGAGAGCACCCTTCCCTATTGTCAGCTCGGTTAGCTTCCATGTCTTGTTGGAGATAAGGGACTTCATCTCATCTTCCATCGCAAGCTCCCACTGGTTCGCATCTGCTATACTGCATGCTTCATCATCACATTCTGGTTCATCTTCATCTGTGAGCAACAAATAATTAAGGTATCTCCGCTTTGGCACATGCAGTCGTAAAGTCCTCCTAAACACAGAATTAGGAGTCGAAGTCAAAGTCTGCGGTGTATCATCCTGTTTAGTATTGCTGTCTACAATATGTTATTCTGACTGAGGACTTTCATTGTTTAGAACATCTTCTATCTCAACATACACAGGATCACTTTGTGTTTTACCACTCCATACCTCTTCTGGTATTTTGTGCTCCAATAGTACTGATGGACTACGATTTATAAGATACGATGTTGTACTAATTGCTTATGCCCAGAATATTTCACACATTCTGTTATAGTGTACTTGGAACAATCTTCTTTAATTTGATATTGTTCTCATAGAAAAAGTTCTTGAACCCGGAATCTTCATTTTCTCCACCAAAGTCGGATCTCAGTTTCTTTACCTTCAACCCTGTCTCGTTTTCTACCATGGCTTTCCATTTCTTGAACACATCGTACACCTCAGATTTATGTTTCAAAAAGTAAACCCATATCCTCCTGGAATGGTCATCAATGAAAGTCACGAAGTACGACTTTCCACTAAGAGATGAGACAGTTGTTGGCCCCCAGACACCCATGTGAACTAGCTCAAGCTTCTCCACTGTGAGACTTCTGTTGTTACTCTGGAAACTAACCTTCTTCTGCTTACACTCATAGAAGTCGATGTCAATCGATTTCACTAGTAGTTTTTTTCTTTGAGAGCATAACCGCAAGATATTTTTCACTCATGTGACCAAGACAGTGGTGCCACAAGTTGTGATATTCCTTACCTTCTGCAACTGCAATCACTGTGCTAAAATTGTTGGTTGTGTAGAGCGTACCTTTTTTCTTTCCTCGTGCTATAGTCATAGCGCCCCCTGGAAAATTTTCAATTATCTTCACTGAAAGTGATCACATAACCTTCACTCGCCAACTAGCTTACTGAGATCAGGTTTTTCCTCAAGTCTGAAATGTGTCTCATATTCCTTAGCTTCCATATCGATCCACTAAGTCTGATATATACCTCACATTTGCCTACGACACTGCAGGGCTTATCGTCACCTAGATGAACCTCGCCAAGGTTACCAGGTGCATAGCTATCAAAGAGATCTCGACTTGAGGTGGCATGAAATGATGCTCCAGAGTCCAAGACCCAAAACTCTGTATTGCTCTCCAAAGAGAATATCAACGCATCATCTTCTGAGATAAAATTCACTTCAGTCTTGTCATCCACTAAACTCTACGGGGATCTGCACTGGTCTCTGTAATGACCAAGTTTGCCACAATTCCAACTCTCAATGGAATTTCGAGACTCTTGTCTTGACTTGGAACGACCATGTCTATAACTTCCGCCTTTCCTTCTACTCGAACCTCTATCTCTGCTGTCAATATTCAATGCCGAGCCACTATTAGAAGAGTCTAACATCTATCTTCTAATCTTTTCTGTAAGTACCATACTCACTATGGAATCATACTGTAATTGTTTTGTCCCTAAAGAGCTACTGAGCACAGCCACTGTGGCGCTCCAACTTTCTGGCAATTGACTTAAAACTAAAGCCACTTTCATTTTGCCGGTGATTGGCATATCAACTGATTCCAACTGCCCAATAATAGAATATTGAGATGTTCACTAACCTTTTTATTTTTAGAAATCTTCAGATTGACCAATCTTTTGATAAAATGTACTTGATTTGCTACAGACAGCTATTTGTACATCTTCGAAAGAGCATCCATGAGAGACTTTGTTGTCTTCTCATTTTTTATATTGAATGCAACGGATTTTGACAACGTCAGTCTGATCGTACTGAGAGCCTTTCGATCTAGGATTTTACAATCCTCTTCTTTCATCGATTCTGGCTTCTGTTCTTCTAATGGTAAATACAAATTCTTCTGAAATAACACATCCTCAATTTGCATCTTCTAAAAGGCAAAGTTTGTACTGTCAAACCTCTTGATCATTGATGCATTTTCTTTTCCCATAGCTCCCACTGAACCTTTTTGAGGTGTTCAGAGTCAAATCACGCAAAACCGATCATACGGTTGCGTCCGAAATGGTCTAAAACCTTAAAAACGCCTCTGACCACATAAAAAATGGGTAAAAAACGACTCCAAATGGGCCAAAACAAAATTCAACACTAAAAGACAGAATAATGCTGACGTGGTGTGATAATGTGGCATTGCTGACGTGGCACTACTGACATCGCTGGATGATGTCTCCTGTTGACGTTAGCATCTTCTCCAGCGAGGTGCGTCGCTGAACTAGTTTTTTTGATGACCTACGCGTGGGGATTCCGGCCGAAGCTTGCGGTGGCGCGTGGCGGCTCAAATTGCTGCGCGACCAACTACGTTGGCTTCGTCTCGTCGAGGCAAAGCTCCTGGTGTGGTCAGATTTTGATTTCAGACACTTTTGAACTTCAAATTTTGACCAGAATGTTCGGGCTCTAACATGAGGCTCTGATACCACTTGTTGGGGTTTCCACACCCTCTGTTCAAAGCCGTTTGTACCTGCAAATCAGAAATCGCACACAAACACACACTAAAGAATCAACACAAATATATATACGTGGTTCGGTCAAATCAGCCTACGTCCACGAAGAGCACCATTTCACAATCGATCAAATAAAAGATTATAAGGGGATGATCCGCAGATCATACACACACACACACACACAATGTATACTCACACCTGTATCGTTGGAATAATATAAGCTTATATTATTCCTGACTCTCACCAGTGTTTCAATAATACTAAAAGATACCATTTTATATATCTTTTTCTCTCTATATCCGTGCACACAATACAATAGGGCTGACCCCTATATTTATAGGAGAGTATGGAGTGGAGAAGAAGTCAATTGATTTTCTTAAACCAATTCCAATTAGGAGTTTATTGATTGATTTCTTACTATAATAGTGATTGTTTGGTGGCTAAATTTAACTTTCTCCACAAGGAAATGAGTCACCATATCTAACAAAACCAAGCAAGACCCAAATACTCAATTTTGTGCGCTTGCCTATGGTTCTGATTGGTAAAGTGCCACATATTTTATAGTGGATGCCAGTTTCGAGTTGTGAACCATACTTCTCTAACTATTAACTTTCTTGCTATGAAAAAATATAAATAAATGAAGAGACTTAAATCTCCCGTCTAATATTGCAGTTATCAAGGATAACTTACTGCATATTGGGTTTGGCGTCCTGATCTCCTGACTGATATTGTCATACATCTAACTACTAATAATGCCATATAATTACGTTTGGTATGCCAGAATGAAATGAGAATTCTATTCCATTCTCAATCTATTCTGAAGTGGGAATTAAATAATTTTATTTTGTATTTTTTTTTATTATAGAAATTGGTGGAAGGTAACATGAATAGTGGTGGAGGGCAATAGAGGCGACGGTGGTGTTGGAGGAAAAGGTGGTGGTAGGCAATGGATGGTGGTGTTTTTGTTTACTTGAAATGTGATAGGGCTTTTTAGCAATTTTATATCTTTAAAATATTACTTCAAAAATGGAATGACCAAAACCTATGGAATGATTTTTCATTCCAAGAAATGCATTTTTCACTCATAGAAATGAATTTTCACTCCTTGAGAATGATCATTCTCATTCCAATTATAATACCAAACAAAGGGATAGATAGAATGAATATTCCATTTCATTTATTCATACAAAAAAAATGACATAAATTCTTAAATTTGACATGTTTTACTTCCATTTATGGAGAATATTATACAAATGGATGGACTATATATACATATGCATATACCTAAATTTAGTGAAAAAATACCAACGCTGCAATGGTATAACATCACCCCTCCAATAAGGAGGTGAGACGAAACTTTGAATCTGATTTCCTTTTAGGGTTACAAAGATGTTATTATTGAAGGTGATTGTCAATCAGTTTTGAAGGTGGAGATTTTAAAAGAAACTTTGGTTCCTCTTTTTAAAAAGATTAAAATGTTGTCCAATATTGTTAGGATTTCATCTTTGAAATGGTGTCGCCCTCTTGTAATAAGGCTGCGCATTTTGTTTCTAGAAGAGTTCTTTTCTTGAATATCAATGATACTGATTGGGATCTTATCCCTCCCAATCTCGTTGATATTATGAGTTGTGATTGCTCTTTTGTTGCTTACATTTTGTTTTGGTCTCTTTATATGTTTTGTTTGGTTAAAAAAAAAAACCCAAAATTATATATTTTATGAATAAATTTATTAAAAATTGCATGAAACCCTCCTAAACTTATTTCTTGACTTCGCCCCTACAAGTTAAGATACTATAAACAACAGCCACCGTCTACTTATTTAAAATCATGTTTATACGAGTACAAAAATATTCGGTCCAATTGAATTTCTATAATTGAAATAAGGTGTACATATTACAATCACTCCACTCTTTTTCCAGAAAATTAATAAAAAAAAATTGCTCCATACTTCTCTATCAGTATCATGCACTCTACATTGTTTTAAACTACTTATGCACAATCTTCTAAAATTTCATCAAAATTAGGGCATTTTTCGAAGAGAATAACCTTTCCTTAGACGGCACTCCAAAGTCCAAAGGCACTTGTAGAGGATTGCATATATGTATCAACCACTGTGCAAATTTGAATCCTTAAAAATTCCGTCTTCACTCAACTTTTAGTTTGTTTACCTAAACTACTTTCTTATACGTGTTATAGTGTTAATAATGTTTACTACACTCGAGTAGTATTGTTTTATACTCTATTAGATCCTAACTTAATAGTCCACTTTTATGACTTTATCCGTTTTAAATTAATTGTTCAATTTTAATTTTAAATATAATTTAATTTTTTCATTCTTAAATTATTCATGTTTATTAATTTCAAAAAATATAAAAGTGACAAAACGAAACTATAACTACATTTTCAATGACAAAAACCAAAAAATACAAAATATCAAAAATATTAAAAAGTAACAAGGACTATTTTTGCGGGGACAGAGGAGTAGCTAATAGATATGATTTAGATTAATCTAATTGTAAAC
The DNA here is from genome assembly GCA_963922005.1 of Cornus suecica. Classification (NCBI taxonomy): domain Eukaryota; kingdom Viridiplantae; phylum Streptophyta; class Magnoliopsida; order Cornales; family Cornaceae; genus Cornus; species Cornus suecica. The sequence goes on along the minus strand of OY998240.1, from coordinate 67,287,796 downwards.
GTTATTGGAGCCGAATTGATATTAGTACTAATTTGGCGTCCTTTCTGATAAAAGGACAAGTTAAGATGGCATCACACATTGGACAAAGGAACCGACCACATGTCGACCACGTGACATGACACTTTGTTGATGGTCGGCTTATTATAATAATATATATATTTTTCGGTGAATTTATGATAATAATGTTACTATTAAAGTTTTCCATCACTACCATTAATTTGGAATCACTGCCATATAAATAAGGGAATAATAATATGTTGTGTTGCATGTATAAACTCTCTTAATGAAGGTGATGATTTTTTTTTTTTACTCCATCTCTAACGACATTTTTACAAATATTGTAAGTATTTTTGCAGAAATATTTTCTCATAATCAAACACGAAGAAATAACAAAAATTTGTATCAAATTTTTTTTTACACATGCAGACAACCGAGATTTAATTAATCAAAATAGATAAAATAAAATTTTTTAAAAATTACTTATATTTGAGGGTGATTTTTTTTTCCTCTATTTGAGGGTGATTCAATTAACAGAAATCATACCAAATGTTCACCTTTCTGTGAAACTATAAGAATATTGAGCTAAAGAAAATCTTTTTCCTAATTAGTTGTAACACATTTTGTATGCCAGCATTGTTGGAGATCTTATTTTCTTTTTCTTTTTCTTTTCGTTTGCCAGCAATGTTCGAAGTAGGTTTTTGGTTTGTTATCACGTGGGAATTCAGTGTTCTGAGCTGCGAACTTCCTTTAAATTAGGAAATATATATATATAAACAAGTTATGGTGTCCCGTGATCTTAAAATAAATATTAATACAAGTCAACAATTTATTCAAAAGTACTTACCGGAAAAAAAAAAAAAAAAAAACAATTTATTCAAAAGACGAACAGTAAGGTCAATGATGGAGAGGACTGGTAGAGGAAGAAGACTTATTGTGAGGAACATTGTGCCTCCGTTTTGCATTTTCACATACTGTCTGTGTATCAAAATTAGAATGCAGATTCAAAAGTAAAATCACACCCCATTGAATCCAAATGTTACACAAACACTTTACAATTTATTAATCTCAATCCAAATTGAATTATTCAAAACAAATATCTAAAAAAGGACAAAATTTCAAACCTTACGTATGAAGCAATAAACTTTTTATTCTTCTTCCTCACTGCATACAACTTTTTGTGTCGTGGCAACCTCTGTTGAATTCATGGAAGGCGAAGAACACGGCGAGGAGTGTCCCGAATAAGCCATCAAGGCCAGACAGCCCTCGCTCCACGACCGTCTGATCGGAAACTTGATGTTGGCACACCTTGATGCATGCGAACAATGCCCACGTGATTTATGTAGCGCGCAGCTACAGTTACGGTGGTATGGCCTTCTCTGGATCCCCATATCGCACCCCGAGAGACACCCTTCGAAGGCTCCCCGGAATATACCGTCTCCGGCTGCAGCTCCGGTGGCCATTTTCACCACTTCCTCTCCCTGTGAAGGTCGGAGGTTATGGTAGTGAATGAGAGGGGACTTGTGTGCAGGAGTTAATTTTAGATATATATAAGGTCACGAAAGACGAGGTTAGAACGTTGGTGTCATATAGATGGATTTTTGGACCCCTCAATGTTTGTATTTGTGTTAACCAATTTGTAGTTGGCCTTGCCTTGTAGGGTCCTAGACCTAGTATAAATGGAGTGGGGCCTTCATACATACATACATATATATATATATTTGTTTTTCATTTTCTTTGTGAAGAGAAAAGGTAAATAGCAACAAAGTAGGAGGGAATAAAAAGGATCATTTGAGTGGAGTTACAAACAAGACACTAATGGTTTGTGTAAAACGCTAGGAGAACCTTTATTTTGTCTAGGAGGGTTTTGGATGCTTGTCCAAGGTTTTGGATTAATTAGGGAATGAATTTTTATATAATATTGTCATACACCTGAAAAAAAACTAGGTTTGTTTTAATCAAGTCCTGCATTTTGATATTGGTCTCTTTTAGAAAATTTATTAGAGATTGGTCTTACTAGTCTAATTTTATGGTGTGAAAATTATACTTTTATCCCCTCTTTATAATATAAATTATACTTCCACCTCCTCTTATTTTATTAATTACACTTTTACTCACTCAACCAAATTTTGAGATGTTAAATGACTAAAGTATCCCTAAATATGTGTGATGGCCTATTTGTCCATCCATAAAAATGTGAAAAGACCAACATATCATTCTTTTATATGTGTATATATATTTCAAATATATATATATTTTATATATATATATATATATATATATATATATATATATATCGGGAATATATGTATATATTTCAAAATATATATTTTTTATCAAAAGAAAGAAAAAATATATATTTTTCCCGAAATATATATATTTTTTCGAATTCTTTTTTTCGAAAAAATATATATATATTTTTGAAATATATATACACATTTAGGGGTGTTTTTGTCATTTCGCATCTCAAAATTTGGTTGAGGGGTGAAAGTGTAATTAACAAAATAAGAGGGAGTGGAAGTGTAATTTGTATTAATAAGAGGAAGTGAAAGTATAATTTACCCAACATAAAATTAGACTAATATGATCAATCTTTAATAAGTTTTTAAAAAAGGACCAATGTCTAAATGCATACAAAATTATAGGACTTAACTCAAAAAAACAAAGAAAAAATCAGCGCACAAGTGTTGCAATGGTATAACCTCATCTCCCAAATGGAGAGGTACGTGAGGGGTTCGAGTCTCCTAGGAGACATTATGAGTGATATGTGAGTGTGTATTTACCTATTAAAAAAAAATTATGACATTCTTATAGATTTATTTGTAATTAGTTCTAACACACTGATTAGACTCGTTTTGTTTTGTTATATTTTGAGTGGTTAATGACACTAGTTATTTCTTAGAAGGCACAAAAATAATTAGAATGGTTAAAGTATTTGGAACCAAATCGTATTTTCAACTCGATTTCATATTTTGCTCTTTGTTATTGATTCTGGAACAAAATAAAAGCATTCTTAGTAGGGATGATAATGGGGCGGGTATGAAACGAATTTCCCTATATCCATCATCGTCCTATTTAATTTTTAAAAATATCATATTCTTATGAGTTTTTCTCGGGTTGCCTTTTCATAAACCATATTTGCCCCACTAACAATTTACTATATTCGTGTCCTCCCCGCCCCGCTCCATTAACACTTAATTCTCAGTGTCATCTTCAATCATGGACAAAAAAATTTGACAAAAAAAAAAAAAAAAAACCTAACATATGAACTTCTTTTAAATCATTATGTAATCAAACTCTCTCTTTTTTCTTTGTATACATTTTGCTACTCGTATTTTATTGATTTTAAATGTCGAGTCCCATGAAAAAGAACGAATAATAATTAATGAAATATTTAGGAGTCATTAAAAGTCTTATACGTATATTAAATAAAAAATAAAATAAATTAATGTAAACAAGGTGGGGCGGGTCATGGCGAATATTTACAAAATCTGTACCTGTCCCAAAATTCGTGACGAGTTCAATTTTTTTTACCAAGTTCGTCCCTACGAAACAAAAACGATCCCAAATTCTTAAATAAATGGGGGAATCGGGGTGATACAAATTGTTATACATAATTGTTAGCTTATGATTTCAGTTCTAGATCTATCATATAGAATTGAAATGTTCAATAAAATTTAATACATGTCACAAAGATAAGACTGCACATGTGCGGGGGCGGAGCCACTAGGGCCCTCCTCAAATTTTGTAAAAAAAATATTTTAGCCTGAAAAATTATAAATATTATAGGTATGTTTATAAAAATTGTATATGGCCCCTTCAACTTTTTGTAAAAATTTCCTTTGTCTAGAAGTATAAATTTTATCGATAAATTTATAAAAATTTGCATTTTCACCCCAATTTTTTAAAAAAATTATTCTAGTAATCTAAAAAAGTATAAATTTTATTAATAAATTTATAAAAATTTGCATTGACTCCCCTAAACAAGTTTCCTGACTCTGTCCTGCACATGTCTTTTTCCTTATGAATTGCATTTTTATTTTAGAGCAACACTACCATAATTCATGCTATTTTTGTTTGAGTTACTTACTTTGGAGAGTTTGTGTCACAATCATTATGAATCGTAGTTAAAAACAAAATGATTTCAATTTTCATTTGAAAATTATTGAAATCAGTTTATCTCCGACTTAATCTTAATCATTCCTATTCAGACTGATTGCAAATCTAGTGACGAATGTCGTATACTATACTGCTTAAGCATGTCACGCTCTCCAGCTAGTCATCACTAAACTATCAATTTATGCAACTAATTGAACTAGAGCTTAATATAAATCACTATTTTGTACTTTTTTATTTTTTTGTTATGGAAGGAGGAAAGCTGGCAATGGACTATACGCACGCAAAACATTAGAACCTTAAATTGTCTATTGATATTGCGATTGTTTCGTGTCCATATACAATGGAAATTAGGTGCCTTTATCATAGCTCTCAAGTAAGCAAAGAAAAATCCAGAGAGTGAAGGATCCGAAAAATATAGGAGGTAAGATGAGAAGATCGAGTATACTACACGATTATATAGGATCCCCAAATTTATAATAGTATAATAGTGTGGAAAAAAATGCTGAAAACAATGAGTTAAGAAAATTTTGCTTCTCTACTTCAAGGTATGCAGACGGATAGACCTGTCAATGAATCGGATTTTGATCTGAATTCGATCCGATTAGCTGGATATGGATTGAAAATAAAATTCGATAATCCGATTAGGATCCGAATTCGATAATCCGATTTCTTAACAAATTGGATTTGGATTTATGTTAATCCGATCCAATAATAATCCGATCCGATTAATTTTATATATACACATATATATTATGTTATTAATATGTAAGTATTAAATAGTATACTTAATTATGTTTCATCCTCTCTTTTTTCGCTTTTTCATTTTTATGTTTTTATAGTCATGTATTATAAGCATTGATTGTAAAATACATAATTTAGTATTTAATATACTTAAAAAATAATATAAAAATTATTAATTTTTGTAATTTTTTTTTATCTAATCAGATCGGATATCCGCAAATAAAAAAATTCGGATTTGGATCAATTAAGTGAAAATTCATCGGATTATCGGATCGGATATGTGCTTATCGGATTCAGATCGAGTCAGGATATATCCGATCCGAATCCGACCCGTTTACAGGTTTACATATGGAACACATATACTAAATATATATATATGTATGATGTATAACTATAATGAATTAGGGGGTAACATAGTTCACCGTCGTATCGATTTTGGTCTCGATTGTAATAACGGTGTAATAGATTCAAAAAATATACGTTTTTAAAATAAGTATTCGTGTTGTGTAACAGTATCAACACCTTTCAAAAATATTACGAATAATGTATTGAATGATAAGGCGATTCATAGTGTGTAATAATTAATATTAACCGGTGTATACTTTTTATACAAGTATCCTGGTAAAAAAGGGGAAAAAAATATCTAACCTCCAAGGACGATCTTTCTGGGATTTAGACTCCAAAGAGATCGTTCTTTGAAGGTATTACACGAATCGGTTCCACAATTCGTGTAACGTTAAGTCGCAGACTTGCAGAGGGGCGGGAATTCGAACCCTCACTCAATACACTGTTCGTCCAAACACCAAAGGTTCATCCGACCAACCAACTTCGCTACGCCTGCGGGAACATAAAAAACCATGGACATAGATCTCCATTTCTCAAAAAATTGAAAATCAAAAGAAGGAAAAAAATTCGTAGTTTAGAGAAGTTTACATATTAAAGCTAATATTATGTTTAGGGCCTCCTCTTACCCCATCACGTCTTCTTGGTTGGCTTGAATTAACCCAGAACGTGTGTGATATAAGTATATAATTTTGCTTTGTGGTAAATTAATTAATATCAATGTTTTGTATTATTTTTGTACCAATTGTTTGAAACTTGAATAAAACACTATTTCTCAGGTTAAATTGGATCAAATGATTAATGGGGTTGCGTTTGAAAAAAGGAAGTGTTGAAAAACTTAATTGCCCACACGCTGAGACAAAATTTGGACACGTAGTGATGCTTCCAAATGCAGTGGCTAAATAGCTAAAATTCTTACCCACTGCACCTAAAATTATGGTTTGATGCTTAAAATGTACACAGCGGGTAAATTGGGCTCATGAGAGCTAACCTCTCACACAACAAGTTTTCCTCTTGAATTTAATACAATGTGCATATTAGAACTTTACAAGAATTGGATAATATTTCAACTTTTTTTTTTTTCCTTATAGTATTTGTTTAAAAGTAACACATTAATATAGGGTAATTACACTTACCTCCCCTGAGGTTTGAACAAATTTTACATAGGTGTAGCATTTGAGGGTTATTACAATGACTTCCCCTAAAAGGTAACAAATGTAAATTTAAGGTAAAATATTTATTTTGATCTTAATATTTTTTATTTGTTTTAGTCATGTTAATATATATAAGGTTTCTATTACTCTTTCGTATAAGCATACATATTTTTTTTGTGGAAAGATAATTGTAATAAATATCAAACGTCCCACATGTTTGTGAGATTTTGTCATTATGATTTACTTTTAAGATTATGCAAAGTTAGTGATACGAGGAAGACGTCATTAGGGGAAAACAAATATTAGATAATTGTTTAGTGAGTTAATTTCAGTAAATTTCCGTGTGGTTTTAAAAAAAATCACCTTGCTCCCTTCTTATATAGAAAATTTTCTTACACTTATCAAATTGTATTAGTTTGTCCACTTTCCTATAATTTTGGATCAAAATACCCCTGAGATTTAATAACAATTATTAAAATTTGAAAAATATATATATATTTTGTAAAAAACTATAAAAATTTTGAAAAAATATAATATTCGATAAAAACATATAAAATTCAAAAAAAATATATAAAATTTCAAAAAATATAAACTTCGATAAAAACATATAAAATTTGAAAAAATCATATAAAATTAAAAAAAAAACATATAAAATTCGAAACAAATATATAAAATTCGAAATATATATATAAAATTCATTAAAATATATATAAAATTCGAAACAAATATATAGAATTCAAAATTTATATATTATTACTTGTATTCTTTTGTAACCTTAATATATTCTCTTCTTTTTACATCTTCTTACTTGTTTTTTCAAATTTTATATATGTTTTCGAATTTTATATATTGTTTTATGAATTTTATATATTTGTATGAATTATATATATATTTTTATGAATTATATATATTTATAATTTTATATATTTTTTTCGAATTGTATATATATTTTCGAATTTTATAAGTCTTTTTCGAAATATATATATTTGTTTCGAATTTTATATGTTTTTTTCAAATTTTATATTGTTTTCGAATTATATATATATATTTTGAATTTTATATATATATTCGGATTTTATATATGTTTTTCGAATTTTATATATTTTTTTGAATTTTAAATCATTTTTCATTAACTCGCAGGGGTATTTTAAATCATTAAATCATTTTTCGAATTTTAAATCATTTTTACAAATTTTATATATATTGCTTCGAATTTTATATGTTTTTTTCGAATTTTATATTGTTTTTTCAAATTTTATATGTTTTTTTCGAAGTTTATATATTGTTTTATAAATTTTATATTTTTTATGAATTATATATATATATATATATATATTTATGAATTTTTTATATTTGTTTCTAATTTTATATGTTTTTTTTTAATTTTATATATTTTTTGAATTATATATATATATTTCTAATTTTATATTTTTTTTCTAATTTTATATATTTTTTACGAATTCTATATATATTTTTCGAATTTTATATGTTTTTTTTTTAATTTTAATCATTTTTTATTAAATCTCTGGGGTATTTTGGTCTAAAATTATAAAAAATGTGGCAAACTGATACAATCTGATAAGTGCGTGGAAATTTTCTGTATAGAAAGGGGGCAAAGTGATTTTTTTTAAAATCATATGAGGTTTACTGAAATTAACTCTTGTTTATTTCAGGATACCTCATCTTTTTTTTTGCCAGTACCTATTGAGTGGAGGGGTCAGGGAAGCTCGTTGTTTAGTAGATTCATAATAAAAAAAGTGTTTGTGAAATTACGTCAATACTTTCACGTAAACCATTCTAAATTTCTAATATTCATTTTACCGGGGAGCAAGCTAATTTGGAGAAGAATATTGGAGTCTGCATACGAACTTGTATTAATGTCCCAAATTTACTAATGATCCAAATTAAATATAAGAAAAATATCGAAGGTGTCATCTAATATTTTTATTAATCAATGAAGCTTTACATTCTCTTAGGCCTTGTTTGGTAGAGATTATGTTTCTACTTTAAAAATAAAAAAAAGAAAAAATAAATAAATAAATAAATAAATAAAAAAAATTAAAAAAAAATCATTTTGAAAAGTTGGTGTCCCAATTTCTTCAAAATTCTCTTTTAAGACTCAAAAAGTTTTTCAAAATTTTTACAATACGCCATTCAAAACAATTTTTTCATTCTAAAAAGTCAAAAATCGTTTTCAAAAAGCCAATTGTCACGGACTTATTCTTGAACCCCGTGACAACACACCTCGATCTTTCGAGAGATAAACATGTTGGCTGGTGGATGTACTTCAACGTCAAATGACTGGAATGGTTCCAGGGAAGGGGCGTGCAGGACACAAGGTGGTAACCTCCATTGGGCCACCCCTGCACAAACTGGTCGGCAGCTGGAGCCGTTCCCCTGATGAGACCAAGGCAGGTCGAAACCAGTCAGTGTGCAAGCCGATTGAGGCACGTCGTGCGAGGCTTACCATGAGGGCATATTCGAGGCATGGTGCCGCACGGGCCGTGCCGCTGCGCGTGAAAACTCTAGGCCCGTGACAAGTGGTATTAGAGCAGGACTTGGGAGTAAGCACATCCGATTGTGTCCCCGGGTCGATCTTTGGGCCAAGACGGAGCAACACGTGTACCGGAGGATAATCCTCCATTGCCACCTCCCACGAAGAAAGCGCTTCACCCTGAAGCTGATCGGGTGATCTCACTGAAGTTAGGTGTCCCAGGCCATGTTCACATCGTGATCGTACGTAGAGAGTAACTACGGCGATTCACCCGACTCTCCATGACAACGTAGCGTTGGAGGCCGACGGGGTAGAAGCTGCGGCGGAGCTGTTCTCATCTCTTGGCCGCACCTACCATAGACCTCGACCCTTGCCCGAGGATATGGCAATGAGATCCACTTGTGACTGCGACGAGGACGTTCGCAGATTGAGTGGGGGAGAATGTCACGGACTTATTCTTGAACCCCGTGACAACACACCTCGATCTTTCGAGAGACAAGCATGTTGGCTGGTGGATGTACTTCAACGTCAAATGACTGGAATGGTTCCAGGGAAGGGGCGTGCAGGACACAAGGTGGTAACCTCCATTGGGCCACCCCTGCACAAACTGGTCGGCAGCTGGAGCCGTTCCCCTGATGAGACCAAGGCAGGTCGAAACCAGTCAGTGTGCAAGCCGATTGAGGCACGTCGTGCGAGGCTTACCATGAGGGCATATTCGAGGCATGGTGCCGCACGGGCCGTGCCGCTGCGCGTGAAAACTCTAGGCCCGTGACAAGTGGTATTAGAGCAGGACTTGGGAGTAAGCACATCCGATTGTGTCCCCGGGTCGATCTTTGGGCCAAGACGGAGCAACACGTGTACCGGAGGATAATCCTCCATTGCCACCTCCCACGAAGAAAGCGCTTCACCCTGAAGCTGATCGGGTGATCTCACTGAAGTTAGGTGTCCCAGGCCATGTTCACATCGTGATCGTACGTAGAGAGTAACTACGGCGATTCACCCGACTCTCCATGACAACGTAGCGTTGGAGGCCGACGGGGTAGAAGCTGCGGCGGAGCTGTTCTCATCTCTTGGCCGCACCTACCATAGACCTCGACCCTTGCCCGAGGATATGGCAATGAGATCCATTTGTGACTGCGACGAGGACGTTCGCAGATTGAGTGGGGGAGAATGTCACGGACTTATTCTTGAACCCCGTGACAACACACCTCGATCTTTCGAGAGACAAACATGTTGGCTGGTGGATGTACTTCAACGTCAAATGACTGGAATGGTTCCAGGGAAGGGGCGTGCAGGACACAAGGTGGTAACCTCCATTGGGCCACCCCTGCACAAACTGGTCGGCAGCTGGAGCCGTTCCCCTGATGAGACCAAGGCAGGTCGAAACCAGTCAGTGTGCAAGCCGATTGAGGCACGTCGTGGGAGGCTTACCATGCCCTCACAAGCTCATATTCGAGGCATGGTGCCGCACGGGCCGTGCCGCTGCGCGTGAAAACTCTAGGCCCGTGACACAATGCTGACCTTAATAGTGAATACCTATCTCGGTATGAATGTCATATTGCCACGTAGTCCACTAATTGAAGAGTTAATCGGGCCACCTCGGACAACTTGATTCTACTGGAAGTTTTGCCGTGGCCCATACCAAGAATGTTAGACAAGTAGTTAAAGCCATTGGGCCAGACCCAATGGATGAACGTTATGAGTTTGATTTGAGGAAAGTCCACAAAGAGTGAATCCGTATAAGTCAGGTTTAGGTCTGGCCTCAATTGTTGGCAGTGGAAGGCTCACTCTCCTATATTAGAAATGAAATAGAAAAAGAAAATAAACATATTGGAGATTTGGAGCAAGGCAGTCAAAATCAAGATTCTAGGTGTCTTGTTTTAGGGTTCGTAGAATCGGAATCGTAGAATTTTACGATTCTATCAAATTATTATAAAAATAATTTAATTTAACTTCTTAAACAATAATATTTCTATAATACAACAAAAAATACTCAAAATAATTTATATAAATAAAAACAACATCTTAAAGTCATAACAGTGTAAAAATATTTGAATTATATCACGTTATTGATTGCTTTAAAGCTTTAAAACTAATTAAAATATAAAATTAAAATTAAAACACAATTTTAGAAGCCTAAACAAATATCATTTAACAAACTTAATATTATAATTTATATGATAAAATTACAAATTTAAATAAAAAATTGAAATTAATTGGAACATATAATTTATTTAATGTAGTTTATTTCCGATTTTTTTAACATAATAGTCAAATATTTATTTTGAAATTTTAAATCATATTAAAGTTTTTGTTTTTAATATATTGGACATTTAATTAATATTTTCATAAATTTGGCTACGTATTGAAATATTGGACTAAATCATTAACGTTTTAGGTTTCATATAGATGACACAATCCTAAAACTATTATTTTAGCAAAAAAATTACCAAAAACACATGTGAATACAAAGTGGTGTGTAAATAAATAAATTTGTAGAATCGTACAATTCTACCCAATTTTATACAATTTTACCACGATTCTATACGATTCTACTAGAATTCTACCTATTTTAACCCAAAAATTTCTTAAAATAGTATAACTGATTCTACTCCGATTCTACCTACATGAACGATTTTGGTGCGATTTGAGTCCTTTTGGGATCCTAGGATCGTTGAATCGTGCGATTTTATAACCTAGAATCGTGCGATTTTATAACCTAGAATCGTGATTTTGACTACCTTGATTTGGAGGGAGATATAATTTAAATTTGATAGGATACATTTAAAGGAAAATAAATGAAAATGGGGCTTTTCTTTTTATTAATATAAAATAATAAATAACCATACACTTTTATATTCTTTCTTTTATTTTCAATTTTAATTAACACTATTCTTTCTCTAATTTGCTTTCTTCTATTTTTGCTCGTAAACAATAAAAAAAAATTATGCGGTATATTAAAAATATTTCTTTGGCAAAAAATACGCTCACACTCGTATAATGTTCATACTAATTTGAGCTCTCGTTTTTTCTCTTGAAGGAGTACAACATACTAAGATCCTTTTTAGATTGGTTTTTCATACGTTATTTTTGATTTCCTAAAGGAAAAAATTATTTTCAACTGTATTTGACAAAAAGTTTAAAAGAACTTTAAGGCATTAGAAGAATATTTTGATGAAGCTGGGGTAACAACTCCTCTAAATAGCTTATGCTTTTTTTTTTTTTTTTTTCTGTGTAAAAGCAAAATCAAAAGTTCTACCATATGAGGCATAAGACGCCTTTGATTACAATACCAAACATAGGGTAACTCTTTTATGGGGGATGCTACAATCATTTAAATATGCAGGTACAGGACACCTTCAAGTTAAAGAAGTATGTAGTGTCTAAATAAATTACAATTTTTAAAATATATTTGTGAAGAGGTGACTTCTTTCATAGCATTTTATAAACGAAGAAAGACAAAAGAAATTATCAGCGCCAACAGTTACATCACATTATTGGTGGTATGCACAAAATTGTAGATTGGATTGTTAATGAATAGAGCACAAGCTTGAGCTGGCTCGTGCTCATTTGTTTTATAATCAAATCAAACTCAAACATAATTTTTGAAATTGGATTAGTAAACGAGCAAAGCTCAAACACTCATATACTCGGATCGTTTGTTCGTAAACACATTTATAAACATGTATATATATATATATATGTGTGTCTGGATATAGTATTTTCCTTTTAGTTAATACAAAATTAATTAGATCAACTCACCTAAAATAAGACCAAATCCGTTTATATTTTAAATGAACATTTAGTCTCAAGTATAAAGTTACTATAAACTATGAAGTATAACCCCAGGCAAATTATTTTAAGCCATTAAACTTTTTCAATGTCCAAGTGGATCCATATGAGGTTACAAGCTATAACCCTAATTTAATCTGGTTATATATTTTCTCTCTTATAATATAGTAGAATATAAATTAATAATATAATTTAAAGATTGATTTTTAAAATTTTCAATATTTCACAAAGCATGAAAAGAATAAATTATAACTTTTTTTAATCTTTATTGTGATTTGAAAACTAAAGTATTTGAATAGGAAAAAATATAAAAGAAAAACAAATGAAAAAATTGTAAATAAAAAACAAAAGGAAAAAGAGAGGAGCCTTAATTTCTTATCGTCTTCATTAGCAGCGCCTCCACACCCCTCCCAACACCTCTTTCTCTCCCAAGCATCTCTCTATCATTACACTTACATATATATAAATAGGTATGCAACTTGGGCGGGCTCAACCCAACCCAACCCAAAATTTTCGGGCTTAGGCCCAACTCGGGTTGAGCCCATTTGGGTTTCACTTAAATTCATGTTGGGTTCGGGTCCCCAAAACCCGGATTTAATATATATATATATATAACTATGAGCAAACCCTAGCAGCTAACAATGCCTCCTTCATACTTGTGCCCCTCCGTCATTGTTTTGCGCCATCCACAGTCGTCGCCCTCGCCTTTACTCACCGCCGACCACTACTAATGTTGTCGGTCGTCTCTCTCTCCCTCATCTCTTTCCCTCTCTCTATACTGTTTGTATATATATATACACACAATTCTCATATGAGTTAGATTTATCTCTCCCTTATCTCTTTCCCTCTCTCTATTCTCTAATACTCATGTTTATCTATATATATATATATAAACACACATTTGTCATATCCAAATGCTTATAGTTAGATCTTAACTTTGATTTTTAACCAATATATACATATATATATACACATTCATATATAGAAAAATAAAATCATTTTTTATTTTTATATATACATATATAGATATAAGAAGAGATAATATTAGATCTTGGTTAATGCTTTTATTTTATAATTGTTTACCAAAAAGAAAATATTTGAAAGAAGGAATAATTTTTTAGATTATTTTCTTATCTTAGAACTTCAAAGGAAAAAACTTCAAACAAAATTTTATCCTAATTTCAAACCTAAATTCAGTTCCCGTTTTTTTTTTTTAAAACGGGTTGCTCAGACCTGACCCAGCCCGTTAATTTTGGGCTCGGGTTCAACCCGAACCTGAGATTGGTGCGAGTTTGGCCCGGCCCGACCCAAACCGAAATCGGGTTCACCGGGTTCGGGTTGGGCTGACCCAAGTTGCAGCCC